>JAPPVO010000032.1:142782722-143011197 GCA_030407325.1 Camellia japonica
TTTTCATGTGTTTTATTTATTTGTAAATTACGTGACGAATGTTAATTTATGTTTTTATGTTTTTTTTTAAATGTTTTTGAATGAGGCGTATTTTTTTCGTATTTTTTTTAATTTACGTTTTGTTATTTTTTTATTTGTACACATTAATTTGTTTATTATATTTCAAATTAATGGGTTTTCATGTGTTTTATTTATTTGTAAATTACGTAGCAAATGCTAATTTCTGTTTTTTTTTTTTTTTGGATGAGGCGTATTTTTGTCATTCTTTTTTTTAAAAATTTACGTTTTGTAATTTTTTTTTTGTATATATTAATTTGGTTTTATATTTGACAAATGGTTTTCATGGTTTTATTTATTTGAAATTACTTGGGCAAATGCTAATTTATGTTTTTATTTTTGTTTTTGTTTGGATGAGCCGTATTTTGGTCGTTCTTTTTTTTTTAATTTACGTTTTGTCATTTTTTTTTTGTATACATTAATTGTATTTATATTTTTAAAATGGGTTTCATGTGTTTTATATATTTGTAAATTACATAAAATGCTAATTTCTGTTTTTTTGTTTTTTATTTTTTATTTTTGGATGACCGTATTTGTCGTTCTTTTTTTTTAAATTTATGTTTTTGTCAAATTTTTTTTGGTATACATTAATTTGTATTTATATTTCAAAAATGAGATTTCATGTTTTTATTTATTGTAAATTACGTGGCAAATGCTAATTTCTCTTTTTAGTTTTTATTTAAAATGATGTGAAACGCCATGTATTGCTGTGGCATGACACAAAAAATGAGGTTTGTTGTGTTTTTTTGTTGTTTTCAACTGGTGTTTTTATGTTTTCACTTGACGCGCACATGATAATCTCTTTTTATGTTTTTATTTTATTTTTATTTTTCGTATTTGTTTCACCCTGTTTTCTTTTTCGAAAAGGCTTTTTTCTGTGGTTTTTGGTTTTTCAAAGTTAGGCACGTCACCAACTAAAAGGGGGTATATTCCTGTGTAAACACATACACAAGTTACATGATAATATACTTGAATACAATCTATTCCACGTGTGTTACCAATGTTACAACCCTACGAAAATTAGGTTGACTATTATATTTCCTAACGTTCCGTTATTACGCATGTAACATAACTTGTCGCGTATGCGAAGGCGCACCAATGCCAATATGCGGGTCCTCATCCCCAACCATTAAACCATCCTCGTCATGTTCAACTTCTGGTATGGCATTTACTATTGTCATAGCCTCTTCCTCGTCACAGATTGGGTGAACAGTGTTGGATTAACTGTGTTTCACCGTATATAATTATGTAATGCCATTGGCGCACCTACTAACTAAACTTGCACATTTGCAAAGTCATACCGAGGCATGTCTCGATATAAACCCCATTGATTTTTCCAGGCACCGAAAGTGTCTTCACACCACACTGCGTAACGACGAATGAACTTTGTTAAATAATTCCTTGGCGTGTTTGCCGTCGTGTTCCGTGGAATACGTCGGAATTCTTGTTGTGGTAACGGTTGCCTCTGAATGGTGCTAAGTAACCTAAACCAGTTTGGATAGCCAGAATCGAAAAGATAATATTTGCCTGCAGACAGGACAACAATGTATGACACCCAAACAAACATTGTGCTTCATTTTCAAGTTAATGCTGTCTCAAAAAAAATTAGCCCCATCAATGCAGAATTCATGGCACTGTGTTACCTTCGTCAGGATGTGGAAATGGGACATTGTCATTTGTTAGTATCTCGTTGAAAGATGCGACTATCATGCATACTTCCTTCCCATCCGCACGAAATGAGAAGATGAAACACATGTCAAAATCGCACGCGGCCATGATATTTTGCGTGTGACAGTATTTCTACAGAAATATGTTGTCGCATCTGGCCCCGCAACCCATGCACTTACATGTGTCCGTCTATTGCTCCAATACAGTCCTGCCAACAACCCAATTGTATTGTTACTCCTACGGGTACATGTAATGGTTATTTTCATACTTCACGTCAACTTAATAATAACACAAAATAACTGGATTTCGCACAAATAACTGTGTAATGTTTTTTAGGCCAAGTTTGGGAAGACTAAATAAGTGTACTTTTTGACTTTTTATGAAATATGGGTTGGATTTGGGTTGGGTTGAAGTGATTGTTAGAGAAGGTGATGTGACTTAAATAAGATGATGTGACTTAAATAGGATAGTGACTTTTGACTTTTTAGATTTTTTGGAAGATGCCAAACTTGGCCTTAGTAGTACCTTGAACGGTAGGTATTTCCGTTTAGACCGCACGTATGGATGTATACGATTCTGACTATATGTGGGCCGGCAATGAACAACAGTGAACTCTTTCATAGAAGTTAATACGTTATGCATGTGCCGAGACACAGTCTCCCCCGAATGTTGGAATCGTTCTTGGATTTCCCAATTTTGCTTTCCTTTCAACACATGGATAAACATTACAACACTTTCTTCAACAGCTAAGCCATGTGACGTTGTGGGTACTTGTAACCCAAAATCATTACTAATGTCTCACACAAAGCGACAAAAACTTCCTTCGGCATGATCGACCCATATGGCCCGCATACAGTCGGATATCCATGCTTCCCAGTCAGTATAGAGTATGACATGGCGTTTTAGCCATGCGTTTTCGTACCACTCTGTCACATATTGGCATGCTTGTAGAAATGTCTAGTTGTGTTCGTGTGTTGCAGCTGTACAGCCATTCATTAAGCATTTCCCTTAACTCGTCATTGTTGCTTCCATCCCAAGGATTCATCACATCTTTGTTGTCGCGAAACCTACAATAGTGGCACTGTTTCAATCAGTTTCCGCGTGATACATGGACTCAAATATGTAATAACAGTTTCCAATTACAGCATAAGCCAACATCATTTTAATGTTAAAAATGTCGTCACCAATGTCATGAGTACCGCATAATGAAATGAATTAACAAATAGTGAACCTAGTTATCTTGAGCAAGGGGACTATTAACACAGCATAAGACATTGCTAACACTCCCACAAAATATGACGTCAAACTAACGTAACAGTTCCCAAACACAACGTTTAATTCAAACACAACCATCATATTCCATAATTAAAAAACTCACAACCATTCAGACATCGCGTCTAAGACAAACATGCAAACCATTACTAAAAATAGCTAGCAAGAAAAAAAAAAAAAACACGTACAAGTTCCAAACATGCAGACACAACCATCCTATTTTAGTACAGTTCCAACAAATAACATAAGTAAAAGTTTTCCATAAAGAAGGACAAGCATCTTCAGCATTAATAACACGGCTATATCACATCCGGCGAGCCCCAAAAAGGTTCGCAAAACGGTGCCGACGCAGTACACTGGAGCTGCTTCTGTGTAAGCCACCCTATAATGTGGTCGTCATCAGGCTGGCACATCATCACCTCGCGATAATCTGCGTTATCCATAAGTGTCAAGGCGAAATGAAATAGCGGCGTACCAACAAGGGATGGAATAGTCATCAGGCGATGCATGCACTCGAAGATAGTGTACAGCGATCGTTACTGTGAGGTGCCTCACCGTGACCTGCTGATTCTTGGTACGCACCACATCTGTTAGATTGTTTATGCTTTCCGCATAACGAACGCTCCACTTGTTGCCTTCTTGGACTTTGAAACACTTGTTGATGGCGTCTTTCTCCTTTTTCCCTTTTCAACCACAACCGGTTCCAGTGGAGAATCTGAATCCACGTCTGTATTTCTACGGGTATCGGATCAGCAAATGGCTGCGCTCCCAAACTGCGCACAGAATCAGATGAGTCATCGGCATCTTCAGCAAGTTTCTCTCTCGGGGGTCCAATGGTGCTTACCAGTAGCAGATGCCCCCATGAAGACTGTCTCCATCAAGTCATGATAATGTTCCAATATTTTTTTCATGAACTTGGCACACACCTTGTTTATGCACAGTTGAAGATTTCAAAAAAAGGAAGACGTTACATTTCGTGTAACAAGTAATGCAGTCATGGTATAAATTTAAGTGTACTGGTAATAGACAAATATAAACGCAAGAAACATGTACTTACGATTCCATCTGTCCCACCACTCCTCAGGTGCCTGAAACATAACGGTGTCACTGTCAACTATCCCTGACACTCCTTTGCTTGAATCCATCAACTTTGTCCACGCTTGCCACTCTTTTTTCAAACCATGTATTTATTCTTTAACTGTTTGAGGCCATGTTTCTTCCTGTTTTTTCTCAAATTTCCTTACCAAGGACTTGTACCCTGCTTGGCTGAGGACTAGGAATGGTCGATTTCCTTTTGTAATCTCATTTGCAATCAACTGCAGGAAAACTCAGATGAGTGACTGTCCCATGAGGCCTTGTGGCTGAACTGATTATGTGTCTCTTTAAGATTGCTTGACTTCTTTGTGACAATGCCTTTGCTTTTGGATTGGGTACAAGGAGAAGTGTGTATGGAAGCATACTAATGTACGGTTACAAAAGATTACAATCACAAGTTCGGTTGTTATATACAAACGCATAAGCCATTGCACGTTAATAACAACAGACAGAGATATAAGATGCTAAATTAGACAGCAATAACCATTTGCACAGTAATAACATACATACACAGGTTCCATGGAACTCAGTACTGGACATAGTTATGATAGTCATTAATACGTCTTACCGTTTCGTATTAACAAAGGCAAAGGCAGCTTAAAGTCATTACTAAAACAAACTACCAACATACTAACAACCTCGTAACGTGTTTGACATATGACAACATCCTAACGTTGCTTACATAAGGAGCAACAAAATGACAACGACAATGCATAGCACATACAAAATGGCTTAAGGACACGCAAGGATTGTTGAATGTCTATGACATCAGCCTGCAATTGCATGGCAATTTCGTCTCTGGGGAACGCATAGTCTTGGTTCTCTCGCCTTGGTTCCTCGCACCAACCAATCCAACTGACACAGGGCTGATGAGTGCAAATGATGGAACTATTAGTCAATGGGTTGTTAATGTTCATGCAGTTATGACCGGTGTAAAGAATGGGTCACTCACCATAGGGCGGGGACATGCAAAGTAGGACGCCCTGGATTTTTGGTGGACTGAAATCTTAACAACATAGGGGCCATGTCCACAGGCACACATTCGTCATGGCCATGTACTAGAAGTTGCAGTAGAGGTAAACGAAGCCATGCTATGATTTACAAACATTCGGAAGTGACAATGAATCATACAAAGTAATTAGTTTATGTTATCCATATATGACTGTAACAACCCTCGTCCTGATTACCGATAAACTACTGAATTAACTACTGGTTACTGCTAAACTGAACTGATAATGATTGATAATTGAATTAACTGAAGTACTGAATGGACTGATTGAAATCGAAACTGAAGTTGAATGAGTTATCTATTGAATTGCATATTGCATCTGTTTGATTGATTGATTATCTGTTTGAATTCATATGTTTAAACTGCTAATTGAAGGCCTTACCGGCGGCCGATTAGGAACTGTTTAGAGTTTGGGAATTAGTAGAATATTTGTGATTTAATGGTATATTTATCTGAAAATTTATTAGGAATGATTAAATTAGATTAAATTGAGCTAATTACGAACTTAGGCTTATCTACCAAATTGCCACTCTTAGTGGCCCACTTTGTCAACACTTTTATTCCATATTACACTTGAACCAACTCATTTCATCAGCCACATTTGAGCATCACAGCCGAATTTAGAGGAGAGTTAGAGAGAGAGAGAATGTTCTTGTCGTTTTGGCTTGAAATCTTGAAGAACTGAAGTGTGGTTGCAAATTGAGCCCATAGACTGAATACTAGACTTGAGGTAGACAATTGACCTCCTCAATGTTGAGTTTAAACTTGTTCTTGCATGATTCATGCTCATAGTAGAGCTAAGTCATGTTTTAAGCTTAGCATATTAGATTAAAGTCTAATTGTTGCATGCATGTTGAATTTAGTGAGTTCGGAGTTGATTTCATGATTAAATACCACATGCATGTTCATAATCATGTACAAGTCCATGTTTTCATCTTGTTTTCAAAGTATTGAGCTCATTAGAGCATCACATTGGAGCCTTGAATTGGTTTGAATGCATGCATGTCATGTTTGAATGTTGTTCTTACATGTTCTTGAAAATTGGTTTGGAAATGGGCTTAATTAAACTTCCCTTGGGCTTGATTTTACAAATTGAACATTGACTTGGAATCAAGTAACATTATGTGTTTTAATGAGTTTTCCAGAAAATGGGCCCAAGAGGATCGATTTTGGTGTTTGAAAACTTGGTTTTGAGCTTGGAGGTCGAATCTGGGTTTTCCAGATTTCTGCCTTCCGCTCGAGTAGAGGAAGTGCCGCTCGAGCGGGGAAATCGAGCTCCCAGCATCTTGCACTGTACATCAGTCCGCTCGAAGCGTAAGAAGTTGCGCTCGAGCGGAGGACTGGGTGACACGCTCGAGCGGGCGTCGAGCGGAGATTTCACCTATCCAGTACTTTTTGATCCGACGCTCGAGCGGGTACCATTGTTTGCTTGTCCGCTCGAGCGGGTAAACTTGCGCTCGAGCGGGACCCTGTTTCACTGAATTTTCTGAAAATGTTTTCTAAGTGTATTTTTGCATCCTCATCCCATTCTAGGCATTCTTAGGCCTAGTTTAAGACATCTTATTGAGGATATAAATGTAGAACCACACCGAGGAAATTTAGGGATTTAAATTATCACCCTTCCGACTGTGAAACTTAGTGTGTGTTCTATCTGTTGACTGTATAGGGTTGGCATTCTGAGGAGACGCGCTAGCTATTGATAGCTCAGAGCACTGTGAGTAACAGTTGTATAAAGATATGTTCAAAAATGGTTATCTGATTATCAATTGAACTGTTTACTGAAATGTAATTATTTACGAATGAATGTATGTCCTTTATTTATGAACTGTACTGTGGCATCCTTAGCACCTACTGTTACTGACTGTACTGTTACAGAGATCTCTGTCGGTTCCCTTGTGGAATCATACTGTTTACTGAATGACTGGCCATCATTACTGTTCGGTCTTTAAGACCTACTGTTTACTGTTATGCTAATGGATGTACCACATAAGACTGTATAACTGTTCTGATTGAAAGACTGGAATACTGTTTAATGAACTGTTTTCATTACTGTAAGGACATTACATTCTTAACCTCTTTATACATTATGTTATTCACTGGGCTTTAGCTCACTGCTCATATATATATGTAGGTGTACAGGCACCGGATCAAAGCTAGAGGCGTCGGGGTAGAGTCCCAGTTTTGTCAAGCCAGCCAATGTGCCTCACTGCGAGGTTCCGAGCCTGTTATGCTAAGGCTTAGGGGTGTTTTTAGTATTTCCCCTTTTTGTACTGTCTCACTATTTCGTAATGACCGAACGGATTGTATAGACTGAATGCTTACTGTACTGTTAACGAGGGATTAGGTCCCCGTACTGAATGTTTGTATATGATGTGTAGACCGTACTGTTTTGAACTGTATGAATGCATGAAAAATGTTTTTGGCATACAGATTTTCACAGCTCAATGGACACTAGTTATTTACTGTATTGGCTTCCGCCAGGCCCTGAACTCCGTTATACTGTATTACTGTTAAGCAGGCCTTCGGTAATCTCGGATTACTGGCCGGTTACGGTACTAAACCCATAGGGCCGGGTTTGGGTCGTGACAGAGTGGTATCAGAGCGAGGTTAACCACGAGTTATACCGCACACACGTGTCCAAATGAGCTATAGGGTGTCCTAGAAAAGCAATTAGGGCATCTCATGAATTTGAAAAGTGTGTGCTTATGACTGACTGATTATATGTTAAATTGTTAAACCGCTTATAATGATAACTGTTATAACTGCTTATGAGTGAAACTGTTATAACTGTTTTTAGAAGAATGGATAATGCAAATGCTGCTAATGAACCTGAATCATCTGAGGCCAGAATGGCCAGACTGGAACGAATGTTGGAACGAATAACTGAAAGGCTCGACCAACAACAGAACCAACAGCCCGCACCTCCTCCTCCGGTACAGCCGGACCAAAATGTGAATGTGCAAAATGTGAATGCAAATGAGGGGGATATTATTGCTCTTACCCAGAAGTTCAGCAAGTTGAAACCGCCATCCTTTCAGGGAGGCTTGGAACCGTTGAAAGCTGAAGCTTGGGTACTTGAGACTGAAAAGTTATTTGAAGTGTTTCCGTGCTCGGAGGCAAACAAAGTACTGTTAGCTACCTTCACCTTGCAAGAAGAGGCGAGAAGGTGGTGGATGCTTACTCGTGATGATAATACAGTTATGACTTGGGCTCAGTTTAAAGTAGCCTTCTTCGAAAAGTACTTCCCTCAGTGTGTTAGGGACAGGAAGGTCACTGAATTTGAACAGTTAAAACAGGGCACGATGTCAGTTGCTGAATATGAAACAAAGTTTACCGGACTTGCTCGGTATGCACCACATATGGTGGATACTGAATACAAGAAGGCCAGGAGATTTGAAGGCGGCCTGAATGTTGCTATCCTTGACCGCGTTAACATGTTGAAATTGCCAACTTATGTGGGTGTTCTTGACAGGGCCTTGATGGCTGAATCAAATATTGAAGCACTGAAAACTGAAACACCAACAACGGAATGGCATGGTAAAAGACAGGGTTTCAAATTCAAGAAAGGCAAGCATAACCCTGCAAACAAGAAACAGAACACGGGGTCAACAACTAGCCCCAGCCAAGGGAGTGGATTCATTCCACCCTGCTCTACATGTGGCAACAAGCACAAAGGAGTTTGTCACAACATAACGGGAGCCTGTTTCAGATGTGGCAAGGTGGGCCACAGGAATTAAAGACTGCCCTTCTGCTCCACCAGTTAGTAGTAAAGCTGCACCGAGCGCAGCAGCAGCAAATGTAGCACCAAAGCCTAACCCCAAAGCTACCGGGAAAGAGCCTGTGAGGCAGGGCCGAGTGTTCGCCTTAGTACCGGGAGACGTGCGAAATACTGAAACCGTTGTGTCAGGTATCCTCTCTATTTGTGCTCAAAATGCATATGTATTGATTGATTCGGGGTCTACACATTCTTATGTGTCGCATGCCTTCTCACGAAAATTGAATAGACCCTTAGAACCTATGAATTACTTGTTAGCGGTATCATCACCTATTGGGGGATCCATGACATGTGCATATATGTATCCTGCTTGTGAGATTATTGTTGGGGATATGCATTTGTTTATTGATTTACTGCCGTTAAACATTGATCATTTTGATGTAATATTGGGGATGGATTGGTTACAAAAATATCATGCTACTATCGATTGTGTGACCAAGCAAGTTGTTTTCCGTCCACCGGGTTTACCTGAATTTGTATTTGATGGGGTTGGAGTAGTGCCTCCTCCATATCTGATTTCTTCTGTGAAAGCTGTCAAACTGATTAGGAAGGGGTGTAAAGGATATCTGTGTTCTGTACTGACTGTATCTGCTAATAATGATGTTAAAACTGATGTGAATTGCATTCCTATAGTTAGAGAATTCCCAGACGTATTTCCAGATGATCTACCAGGGGATTTGATTGACAGGGAGATTGAATTCACCGTTGATGTAGTTCCGGGTACACAACCAATATCTAAAGCTCCTTACAGAATGGCCCCAACTGAACTGAAGGAATTGAAAGTGCAATTGCAGGAACTGTTAGACAAGAAGTTTATCAGACCCAGCACTTCACCGTGGGGTGCACCTGTTTTGTTTGTAAAGAAGAAAGACGGCTCACTGAGACTGTGCATTGATTACCGCGAATTGAACAAGGTAACTGTGAAAAATAAATACCCATTGCCACGTATTGATGATTTATTTGATCAGTTACAGGGTGCACAAGTGTTTTCCAAGATTGACCTCAGATCGGGGTATCACAACTGAAAGTGAAACCAGAAGACATTGATAAAACGCTTTTAGAACGAGGTATGGCCATTATGAATTTTTAGTTATGCCGTTCGGAGTCACAAATGCCCCTGCTGCATTTATGGACCTTATGAACAGAATTTTTAAACCATACCTTGATGATTTCATTGTAGTATTTATTGATGACATACTGATTTATTCTAAGACTGTTGAAGAGCATGAGCACCATCTGAGACTTGCCCTGCAAACCTTAAGAGAACAGAAACTGTATGCTAAACTGTCTAAATGTGAGTTTTGGCTTGATCATGTTATGTTTTTGGGGCATGTTGTTGGCAAAGATGGAATTTCTGTTGATCCGCAGAAAATTGAAGCTGTAGTGAACTGGCCTAGACCAACAAATGTAACCGAAGTCCGAAGCTTTTTGGGATTGGCTGGATATTACAGAAGATTTGTCAAAGATTTCTCCAAGATTGCTTTACCACTGACTCAGTTGACACAGAAGGGGATATCATTTGACTGGACTGACCAGAGGGAATCAGCATTTCAAGAATTGAAAACCCGACTTGTGACTGCACCGGTTTTGACTCTACCTTCAGGTACGGATGGTTATACTGTTTTTAGTGATGCTTCTCATAAGGGTTTGGGGTGTGTTTTAATGCAGAGTGGGAGAGTTATTGCCTATGCTTCCCGACAGTTGAGACCGCATGAAAAGAATTACCCAACCCATGATCTGGAACTTGCTGCAGTGGTTTTTGCATTGAAAATTTGGCGTCACTATTTGTATGGGGCAACATGTGAAGTATATACCGACCACAAGAGTTTGAAATACTTCTTCACACAGAAAGAACTGAATATGAGACAGCGGAGATGGCTTGAACTGATCAAAGATTATGACCTACAGATTCTGTATCACCCGGGAAAAGCCAATACCGTTGCCGATGCTTTGAGCCGAAAATCGATTGGGAACTTAGCCTGTTTGCTGACTGGACAGAAGGAGTTGCTTTGTGACCTTGAAAAGTCTGAGATTGAAATTGTTTTGAAGGAACAAGGTGGAACCTTAGCTGCCATTACTGCTCAACCAGCATTGATTGAAGAAGTTAAAGAGAAACAGCAACTGGATGATTACTTGAAGAAAATCATCGAAGAGAGAGATTCAAAACCGAGACCGGGGTTCAAATTTGACAACAATGTACTGAAATTTCAAGAAAGACTGTGTGTACCGAATGATTCTGAATTGAAAAGAAGAGTTCTGCAAGAAGGCCACAATTCGAAGTTTTCGATTCATCCCGGGAATACGAAAATGTATCAAGACCTGAAACAGAATTTCTGGTGGCCAGGAATGAAGAAAGAGATCGCTGAATTTGTGTCCAAGTGTCTCCATTGTCAACAAGTTAAAGCGGAACACCAGCGACCTGCCGGATTACTGCAACCCTTACCCATACCAGAATGGAAATGGGAGCATATCACGATGGATTTTATCGTTGGATTACCTCGCTCCAGAAAAGGTATGGATTCAATTTGGGTTATTGTTGATAGACTGACTAAATCTGCACACTTCTTACCTGTCAAGACAATCTATAATGCGGATAAATTGGCTGTTATCTATGTTGATGAAATTGCTAGATTGCACGGAGTGCCTGTGTCTATTGTTTCTGACAGGGATTCGAAGTTTACATTGAGGTTTTGGCAAAGCCTACAGACTGCACTGGGTACTGAATTGAGGCTGAGTAGTGCCTATCATCCTCAGACAGATGGACAGTCAGAAAGGACCATCCAGACTTTAGAGGATCTACTGAGAATGTGTGTCCTTGATTTCCAAGGAAACTGGGAAAGTCATTTGTCGTTGGCTGAATTCGCCTACAACAATAGTTACTATTCGAGTATTGGTATGGCGCCTTTCGAGGCATTGTATGGCAGAAAGTGTAGATCTCCAATTTGCTAGGCAGAAGTTGGAGATGGGCCGTTGCTTGGGCCTGAGATTGTTTATGAAACGACTGAGAAGATAAAGCTGATACAACAGAGACTGAAAACCGCACAGAGTAGACAGAAAAGTTATGCGGACGTCAGAAGACGGGACAGAGAGTATGAAGTGGGTGATCACGTGTTTGTGAAAGTGACACCAATGAAAGGCCAGACTCGTTTTGGAGTCAAAGGCAAGTTAGCGCCGAGGTACATCGGACCGTATCAGATTATTGAGAAAATCAATCCGGTGGCGTATCAAGTCGCACTTCCTCCTGAAATGGAGCACATGCATAACGTCTTCCACATTTCGATGTTGAGAGACTACCTTCGAGATCCGTTTCATGTGATTGAGCCTACTCGAGTAGTGTTGAGTGATGACTACACTTACGAGGAACGGCCTATACAGATTGTAAACCGACGGATCAAGAAACTGAGAAACAAAGAGATCCCGCTAGTGAAAGTTGATTGGCAGAACCATGGTGGCGTGTATGCCACTTGGGAAAGGGAAGATGACATGGCTAGGCGATATCCTGATTTGTTCCCGCTGAATCCTGTTTTCTTCCAGAATGAAGGTAACTCGAGTTTAGAGGACTAAACTCCTTATAAGGAGGGGAGACTGTAACAACCCTCGTCCTGATTACCGATAAACTACTGAATTAACTACTGGTTACTGCTAAACTGAACTGATAATGATTGATAATTGAATTAACTGAAGTACTGAATGGACTGATTGAAATCGAAACTGAAGTTGAATGAGTTTATCTATTGAATTGCATATTGCATCTGTTTGATTGATTGATTATCTGTTTGAATTCATATGTTTAAACTGCTAATTGAAGGCCTTATCGGCGGCCGAATTAGGAACTGTTTAGAGTTTTGGAATTAGTAGAATATTTGTGATTTAATGGTATATTTATCTGAAAATTGATTAGGAATGATTAAATTAGATTAAATTGAGCTAATTGCGAACTTAGGCTTATCTACCAAATTGCCACTCTTAGTGGCCCACTTTGTCAACACTTTTATTCCATATTACACTTGAACCAACTCATTTCATCAGCCACATTTGAGCATCACAGCCGAATTTAGAGGAGAGTTAGAGAGAGAGAGAATTGTTCTTGTCGTTTTGGCTTGAAATCTTGAAGAAACTGAAGTGTGGTTGCAAATTGAGCCCATAGACCTTGAATACTAGACTTGAGGTAGACCATTGACCTCCTCATTGTTGAGTTTAAACTTGTTCTTGCATGATTCATGCCTCATAGTAGAGCTAAGTCATGTTTTAAGCTTAGCATATTAGATTGAAGTCTAATTGTTGCATGCATGTTGAATTTAGTGAGTTGGAGTTAATTTCATGATTAAATACCACATGCATGTTCATAATCATGTACAAGTCCATGTTTTCATCTTGTTTTCAAAGTATTGAGCTCATTAGAGCATCACATTGGAGCCTTGAATTGGTTTGAATGCATGCATGTCATGTTTGAATGTTGTTCTTACATGTTCTTGAAAATTGGTTTGGAAATGGGCTTAATTAAACTTCCCTTGGGCTTTGATTTTACAAATTGAACTTGGAATCAAGTAACATTATGTGTTTTAATGAGTTTTCCAGAAAATGGGCCCAAGAGGATTGACTTTGGTGTTTGAAAACTTGGTTTTGAGCTTGGAGGTCGAATCTGGGTTTTCCAGATTTCTGCCTTCCGCTCGAGCGGAGGAAGTGCCGCTCGAGCGGGGAAATCGAGCTCCCAGCATCTTGCACTGTACATCAGTCCGCTCGAGCGTAAGAAGTTGCGCTCGAGCGGAGGACTGGGTGACACGCTCGAGCGGGCGTCGAGCGGAGATTTCACCTATCCAGTACTTTTTGATCCGCTCGAGCGGCTAAGTGGGCGCTCGAGCGGGTACCATTGTTTGCTTGTCCGCTCGAGCGGGTAAACCTGCGCTCGAGCGGGACCCTGTTTCACTGAATTTCTGAAAATGTTTTCTAAGTGTATTTTTGCATCCTCATCCCATTCTAGGCATTCTTAGGCCTAGTTTAAGACATCTTATTGAGGATATAAATGTAGAACCACACCGAGGAAATTTAGGGATTTAAATTATCACCCTTCCGACTGTGAAACTTAGTGTGTGTTCTATTTGTTGACTGTATAGGGTTGGCATTCTGAGGAGACGCGCTAGCTACTGATAGCTCAGAGCACTGTGAGTAACAGTTGTATAAAGATATGTTCAAAAATGGTTATCTGATTATCAACTGAACTGTTTACTGAAATGTAATTATTTACGAATGAATGTATGTCCTTTATTTATGAACTGTACTGTGCAATCCTTAGCACCTACTGTTACTGACTGTACTGTTACAGAGATCTCTGTCGGTTCCCTTGTGGAATCATACTGTTTATTGAATGACTGGCCATCATTACTGTTCGGTCTTTAAGACCTACTGTTTACTGTTATGCTAATGGATGTACCACATAAGACTGTATAACTGTTCTGATTGAAAGACTGGAATACTGTTTAATGAACTGTTTTCATTACTGTAAGGACATTACATTCTTAACCTCTTTATACATTATGTTATTCACTGGGCTTTAGCTCACTGCTCATATATATATGTACGTGTACAGGCACCGGATCAAAGCTAGAGGCGTCGGAGTAGAGTCCCAGTTTTGTCAAGCCAGCCAATGTGCCTCACTGCGAGGTTCCGAGCCTGTTATGCTAAGGCTTAGGGGTGTTTTAGTATTTCCCCTTTTTGTACTGTCTCACTGTTTCGTAATGACTGAACGGATTGTATAGACTGAATGCTTACTGTACTGTTAACGAGGGATTAGGTCCCCGTACTGAATGTTTGTATATGATTGTGTAGACCGTACTGTTTTGAACTGTATGAATGCATGAAAAATGTTTTTGGCATACAGATTTTCACAGCTCAATGGACACTAGTTATTTACTGTATGGGCTTCCGCCAGGCCCTGAACTCCGTTATACTGTATTACTGTTAAGCAGGCCTTCGGTAATCTCGGATTACTGGCCGGTTACGGTACTAAACCCATAGGGCCGGGTTTGGGTCGTGACAATGACGTTAAACATGAACTGAATACGCTGATGCACAAGTTAAACACAACTACTCCGTCAAAGCTTTCATTAAAAACGTTAATTTAAACACGCATGCAACTAAAATAAAGTTTGGCTAAAAGAAGTACTATACAAGAAATAGCCATGTGTTTTCACTTTTCATGCAGTCGTGGCGTGTAGAAGGGAAATGGATGCCAGATGAGATGGCAGGATAAGTGGTGTTGCAGCATCGGTTTAGATTTGGTACCATAATGAATCATAAAATCCACATAACATATGGAACTCTACAAGGAGAATGGAGCATGAACCTAATTTTAAATATGGTGTTTTGTTATGAATAGGACAGGGATGGTTCCTATCAGAACTAAATGGTTTCATCGTGGAGGTGATCTAGAAAAGAAGACCTAGGCCAGGATTGGTCAAAACATGTAAGTAAAAAAAAAAAAAAACAAGTTCGGATACAAACATGAAGAGAACACGGTGACATAAATGTAATGCAATGTCATTGAACAGCAGAGGGAGATCATAATACACTTGTCTGTTGTAATGCAGAGGGAGATCACAATGCAATGTAATGCAATGTGATTCAACAGAGAAAGATCACAATGCATTCAGCATTGATAGATTTTCATGGCAAATCAAATTAAATTGAATAGAATCAGATTTGTAACAGAATCAGAATCAGATATTCATGGCGAACTAATGTTATGTGGCAAGTCAAATTTGTAACAGAATCAGATATTCATTCACAGATTTAAGTCTGGTTTCAGATTTCAAATTTCATCCACAGAATCAGATTTATAAGCATTTGTTCATAGAATCATAAGAAATGAATTATAAGAAATGAAATTGAACTTGTGATTTCAGATTTGTTCACATATTTCAGATTTCAGAACTTGTGAAATGAAATTGAAATGAATTATAAGAATTTGTTCACAGATTTCAGATTTCAGAATTTGTTCTCAGATTTATGAGAATTATAAGAAATGAAATTGAACTTGTGATATGAATTTGTTCACAGAATCAGAGTAAATTCACAGATTTACACAACTAATAATTTGTTTAACAGACATGATGGAATGTGTTATGAACATAACTCCTGGTTCTGTTGTTTATAGAGATACATGGAGACAATTGTTTGTAAATTAAAAAAATGACACAGGGAGCCATTGGCAGAGTTATGAACACGAAGTTAGTTTTCAGAGAACTTGCAAAAAAATTGGTATACAAATTCCAGAAATGAGGGGGAAAAATTGAGAAAACATATGAAATGCATGTTTCATATTTGAGAAAAATCAATTTTGTAACAGAATGGGGGTAAATTCACAGAATGACAGTATTTACAACTTTCATTCACCAATGATAACAAATCAACTTTCATTCACCAATGTTAGTAAAATCAATTTTGTAACAGAATTTTTTTTGTAAATTCACAGAATGACAGTATTTACAACTTTCATTCACCAATGACATCAAATCAACTTTCATTCACCAATGTTAGTAAAATCAATTTTGTAACAGAATGGGTTCACAGAATGAAATTGTTCACATAATGTGATTTCATTCACAGATTTACATCTAACTTCATTCACAGATTTACACCACAGATTTACATCTAATCAGATTTCATTCATAGATTTTGTCACTTTCGATTTCATTCAGAAATTAACCACTTTCCATTTCTTTAACATACATGATTTACACCACTTTCCATTTCTTTAACAGACATGTTTCATATTTGAGAAAAATGAAATTTCAGCATTCAGATTTCATGTAAGTCACAACAGTGAAAGGGATTCCACACTTCCTTTTGAAATTTGAATTTGAAATTTGAGAAATCTAATTTCAGCATTCAGATTTCAGATTTCAGATTTGAGCATTCATATTCAAAAAACAAAGTCCACACTTTGAAAAAAATTTTGGAAAAAATTTGTCTTTAACAGAGAAACGGATTCCAGACATGAACCTTAAGGAGATCGGAAGCAGGGAACGGATTTATGCGAAAAGGGAAACAAAATTAGAACAGCCATAAAGCATTACCTGAAGATCAGTGGTGTTTGAGAGGGTTCGTTCTTATTTGCCACCGCCAACGTACGAGCCAACCGTTCGATTTGCCAACCTGTTCGCGAGTGTTCTTCGACGCCGCAGATGCGTACTCCGGTGCCGATCACCTCTGCGAAGCTGCCTTAGATGTCGTCCCTGCTGGTATACATTAATCGCTTCTTCGCTTGTTCTATGCCCTAGGAAGGTTGTGTGTGTGTGTGATTTACGCGTTGGGCCTCAGATTCAGAGGGAAAACCCAGCGTATTTTGGTAAATTTACCCCAAAAGGGTTTGAACCCAACACGTTGCTTCTGTTTTGTCTTCATTTGGCTAAATTAGCCTTTTTTGTCCGGACGTGGTTAATTTAGCCCCAACTTCCCTTCCCAAACACCACCTAAAAAAGCCTGTTCCCAAACGAGGCCTAAATATATGGACATCTATTAATTATAATCTTAATTTTTTTTAATCAATACTAATAATATAATAATAATTTTTCAAGCTAATATTAAACATAACAAATTAATATTCATTACAAAAAAAAAAATTTAATTTTTATAATTGATCTCGACAAGTTTTCATCTTTTGAAAACTTTCTATGATAGTATCATTGTCAACGCTATCAAAAATAATAAAAATCAAAAAATTTAAATTTATCACAAATCACAACAAATCAAAATTTCTAATTTTAGCACAAATTATAACAAATCAAAATCTCTAATTTAAATATTAATCACTACAAATTAATATTTTTAATTTTAGCACAAATCAAATCCCTAATTTTAGCATAAACAACAACAAATCAAAATCCTTAATTTTAATAGAAATCATCACCAATGAATATTCATAATTTTAGTATATCAAAATCTTTTATTTTAACATAAATAATAACAGATAATTTTTTTTTACAAATCAAAACTTGATAAATAACTATAAATTGATACTCATAATTTTTATTTAAAAGTAAAAAATAATAAATAAAATTACTTGTAAACAATTAAGAGAAGATTCCAAGGTTGTAACGTGATCCCAAATCTGTGTTGCTTGATCCCAATCTAATAAATCGCGAGTTGATAAATTGCAAAGCAACAAAGAAAGATAAAAATGATAAAGAAAATACGAAAATACTTAACAAGTAATGTGAATAAATAAAAATAAATAAATAATTTTATACACTTTTAAAGTTTTAAAAATCTTACCGACTGTCGCCGAAAGCCTTGCCTTCTAAATTTATTTATTTATTTTTTTTAAAAAATTGACCCTTGCCTAGCAAGTTAAAAAAAAAAAAAAAAATTTAAAAAATATAGAAAAGTCGAGACCCGTGTGGGTCAGTGTTCAATTTACCTAGGACTCTAAAAAAATTTAAATTGAAAAGTCAGTGGGGCATTCAGTGTTTGGCTGGGATGTGTGTTATTTTGGGAGGCTATGGGCTGTGCATATTAGTGTTCAGTTTAACTAGGGCTTAAAAAAAAAAAAAATTAAAATTAAAATTGAAAAGTGAGGCTGTGTCAATATATATATATATATATATATACGGTAATGCTATATGTATCAATTAATGTATACTAACACTAGTTATAACATTATTATTAACCCCACTCATTAATCAAATTACAAATACCAAAAACCTCTTAAATTATACTGCATCATCAATTGGTACACTAGTTAGTGCATTAATTAATACATATAGTATTATTCATATATATATATACAATGTTTTAAAAATCAGACCGGTGAGTGAACCGAAAAAATGATTGGGTGGACGGATCACCGGTTCAACCGTCAGGTTGAACCGGAATCGAACCGTGACGTCATAAATATATTAAAATTATATTTAAATAAAAATATAAGTAATAAAATTATAAATTAAAAATTTTAATAATCTTAAATATTTCTCTTAATACTTTTTTTTATTAAAAAATATAAAAATATTATTAATTTTAATTTTGGAAGAAGAAATCAAATATTCAATATTCCCTCCATATGATTTTAATTCAAATAATTTGATTGAAAGAAGAGCAAAAATTTTGGAGGGATATCAAAATTTTAAATTTCCCTCCAATAAATTTGATTGAATCCCACATAGATTTTTTGAGTTTTTTGGGAAGAATTTTTTTCTTATAAATAAATAGAGACTTTCACAATAATTTCAAGCTCTCAATGGGATTCCTCATAAGAGGAGACCCTTAAAAGAGAGTTTCCAATTAAATTTTTATATATATATAATATAATATATATATATATATATAAAATAAGAAAGAAAGAAAAGAAAGAAAGAATAAAAAAGAGAAAACATACAAAAAATTCGGAACCGGTTCGGCGGTTCGACCACCGGTTTTTCCGATTCTCTCAAAATAGGCCGGTTTTCCACTATGACCGGTTCAGTGGGTGTACCCGGACCGGAACTTCGACCGGTTGGCGGTTCAACAGGTTGAACCGGCCGGTCCGGTCCGGTCCGGTCCGATTTTTAAAACCATGTATATATATTTGAAAAGTTTGGGGGCAGGTGGCCTTGATCTCTTAGTGCCTCCGCCCCTGTTTCACCCGTCTTGATCTTCTAGGTTACTTTTGCTAGTCGAAAAACTTCAAAGCGTGGGTTCATGTCTCTATTCCATTTGAGTGTGAAAATAAACCCTCTAAAATATTTTTAATATTATATTCATCTTATATTTCTCAAACATAAATATAATAAAATCAAGTAGTTATAAATATCATATCAATTTATTTATTTTTTAATAAATAATTCATATAGAATTATAATGTTATACAAAATGAATAATTCTAATTACTAGACTGTAACCATTGTCTCACGATCTCGACATCACCCTCTAATCTATTGTGTCACATTATGGCTTATTTAGTGCTTGAACCATAGGCATATATACACTAAAATAAACACTGCAAAATTTTCAATGAATGTAACAATTCATTTTTTCACTATAATAAAATATTTTAATTAATTAAAAAAATTAAAAATTAAAAAAACCACCATGATTTCAATAAAGAGTTACACATAGAAACACTCAATTCATATCTTCAAAACACTCGAAACCTAATACTCGTCACCAAACCCATAAAAGGCAAGAAAAGATTTTTTTTTTTTTTTTAAATCAACAAAAGGGAAACTTTATTGATAATGACAATATATATTTCATATGAGATTACATCAACAAAAAAGGGAAGTGCATAAAGCTCAATAAGCTAGCACAACCACAAAGGTTGAAGAGGAACCAACAACTATAATGCATAATACTGCTGCTGCTACAATGCTGCTGCCACAATACTGCTACACCTTTTTTTTAATCAGTAAAATCAAAACGAACACAAAAATCCCAACTAGGTTGGTACCCAAATGCACGCCTAAACATTTGCTAACACACCATCAAGTTGACGAGAAACCAACCACAGCCATAATGCAACCATAATACAACTAAAAACTCCATGGAAGAACCCCAGCAACCTCAGAAAAGAGACAACATCCTTTCAAGCTTAAGCAAGCATCTACCTCCTCCAACCCTTAGCGGTTTTGTCTCACCCATGTTATATTTGAAACAATCTCTTGAATGGAGTAGAAACACCCTATATCATAAGACTTCAACCACATGGCCACTCTAATTTTTATTAACTCACACAAATCATCAATGGTAAGTTGAGTGATGTTAAAGATACAATCATTTATGTATATCCACAAGGACCAAACAACAGAAATAAGAACAACTCTCCAAACTTTCTTTTCCTTATTCCTGAACTTCCATCCCAACCACCATTGCATCAAATCTTCAAAAAATCTTGGTATCACCCATTGAATTCCCCACCAGGCCATGATGTTTAACCAAACATGCCACACAAAAGAGCAAGACAAAAGAAGATGATTAGAAGTTTCCAACTCAGCTTTGCACAATACATAGGGCAAAATCCCATTACCTCTCAAAGCTCCGATTCTACTAAGGAATGCAGATGTTTTCAGCCTACCTTTCCATGCAAGCCAAGTAATGAATTTAGCCTCAAAAAGGGAAAAATTATTCCAAACCAAATCTGGAACGCTGAGGACAGATCCAGAACTTTGCTTGCACCAGTTATACACAAAGCCAACTTTAAATATTCCTGACTGCTCAGCTTTCCACTTGATTGAATCCTTTTGATTAGGATAAAGGCATGGCCCTGCTCCTAACAGATTTTGCAGCCTTATTACCTCTTCTTCTTCTCATCCAAAGAGAGGACTTCTAAAATTAAAGCACCATTTGTTTCTACTGTCTCTACAAGAAATTTGCATCTTCATGGTGATCTCTTTATCTAAATTCAGTTGGTACAACTTGGGAAATTAAGATTTAAGGCTTGATGTTCATAGCCAAATATCATCCCAGAATTTCACCTCCCATCACCAATCCTAAGCTCCACATTTGCCACAAAGAAATTATGCAGCCTAGGATTTAAATATGACACAGTAAGAACCTCTCTCCAGATCATAGAAACAGAGACAAAATCATTCAATGTCGGAAACCATTCACCCCTTAGATACACCAAATTTGGCACATATCACAAATTTCCACAAAGCCTCATTTTCCAAGGCATATCTCCACCACCACTTAAGTAGCAAACACTCATTAGTCAATCTGATATCTCTGATTCCAAGACCTCCTTGATTCTTGTTTAGTTGCACATCTTTCCACTTTACCAAATGGATTTTCCTTTTAGATTCATCCCCTTCTCACAGAAACCTTGCTTGAATCTTATCAATTTCTTTAGCAACACACTCAAGTATCTTAAGCAAAGACATATAATAGATTGGTAAGGAAGACAAGATAGATTTAATAACAGTGACTCTTCCAGCATAAGAAAGCATCCTTCTCTTCCATCCAGATAATTTCTTTTTAAACCTATCCATCACTGGCTGCCATGTTTGTTTCCTACCTGGGTTGGATCCAAGTGGCAACCTAAGATAATTTAGTGGTAACTTATGACTTAGACAATTAAGTTTGGCTGCAAACTCCTCAACCAACCCATCTTCAACTCTCATACCACAAATCATACTCTTGTGAAAGTTTATCTTCAACCTCGAGACCACTTCAAAGTATCTCAGAATTCGTTTCACGGCCACAATCCCAGCTCATTCAGCCTCACAGAATATAATAGTGTCATCAGCGAATTGAAGATGAGATATGTTAACCTCTCTACCACCCACAACCACTCTTTTTATAATGCTCAACTCCTTAGCTCTTGACAACAATATGTTCAAACTTTCAGCAACAATATTAAACAAGAAAGGGGAAAGAGCATGTGACAACCACCTCCTTAGTTAAAATTGATTTAATTAATTGATTACATGTTTATTGTTAATTGAGTGCTTATGTGCTTAACTGTTATTGATTGTCTTGATAATTATTGACTTGCTTGATTGCTTGATTGAACAAATAGGTTAGAATAGGAATTAAACCTGTCTGATTTGCTAATTTTAACAAGTTAGAAATCAACAAGTGGATAGGAATTAGAGTCTAATTCACATTAGTATAATTGAGATTATTTAATGTAGAAGATTAATTTATTTGGGTAAAAATGAGTGTTTTTTTTTTAAATTTATTAATTTAATTTAATTGCAACCTCAATTTAAACTAATTGAAAAACTAAATAATAAAGTATATTTCTACTCATCTGGAATCCATAAATATAGACTAAGAGAGAGAGAGAGAGTGCTTGGTCACCTAAGTTTAGTCATCTTTTTCACATACCAAACAAACCCACGTAGAGAGAGAGAATGAGGGGAAGAGTGGGTTTAAGCTCATAGAAGAGAAATTGAAAAAGAAGAAGAGAGGAACCTTAAGAAAAGTTGGAATTTTGTTCTTGAAGCATCAATTAAGGTAAGAAATCATTCCAAATTCTTGATATTAAAGCTCTATTACACATCATCATCCAAGATACAAGTTTAAATGAATTGAATTTGTCCTTAAATAGGAGATTTGCTCATGTAATTGAGAACTTAGGGCATGCATGTTAAAAAATTGAAGAATTTATCAATTTAACTCATAATCTTTACATGCATGTCATATTTTCAAGAGAACAGTGATTCTAAACTTATTTTCAAACATGATTCATGGAGTTTGAGAAGAGATTAAACATGAATTAAGCTTGAGTTCATGAAAATGGAGATTTCATGTAACTAAGTTTTAAATAGAGGATTTGAACTCAAGAATGTAAAGTTATGGGATTATATTTGAACTCAAGAGTTTAATTTATTTTGCATGGAAATTGAGTTTACATTGAAGGTTTGATCTTTATTTCAAGTTAAATATTGAACTTCAACAAGGTCTTAATCAAAGCCTTTACCAGTACATACAGGAAAAATCAAAGCAACGTAGCAAATAATGGTCCTCATCATTTATTATGTGCAACTTGGCCTTAATGTAGTTACATGCTTCTTGACTATTTAAATTTAAATCTTAACCGTTAAATTCAACATGTTTTAAAGAGTTCTAGGCCTTGATTTGGAGTTGAAATTGCAAAATGTACATATTTATAAGTTCCTGATTCAGTAATTTAAATATGACTGAATAATTGTAATTTAATGTGTATAAGCCTAATTTAAGTTTGGTTGTGTAATTAGTGAACTTAATAAGGGTTGGTATATGATTAGATTATTTATATTTAATTAGTTTGGTTAATACATAGCTAAACATATTTTAATTAGAGGTTAATAATCTAATTTATTCCTAATACTAGTCATCCATATTTAAAATGGAAGAAAAATAAATAGGAATAACTGAATGAAAAATTAGAATCAAATGAGAGAAACCGAATAACAAACAAGTAACCGAATTAAATAGATTGTAAGAGTACGATTGTAATCGTGTTGTGCTTGACTTATTTGATTAGGTCGGATGTCGAACGATTAGCACGTGTTTTTTTTTAGGAGCCCATTGTGAGTAACACTGTTGTAAAGATGTGTTCAATCATTTTTTTTTAATGATAAATCATATTGTTTTCTGAAATGATATTTTTTATCGATTGAATAATGATTCTATTTTGAACTGTATTCGTGGCATCCATAGCATATTGCTATTGTTATTGATATTGTTATCGCTATTGTTACAGAGATCTCTGTTAGTTTCAATTCTTGGAACTATTGTCTATTGTTTGATGGCCATCAATTGATTATTCGATCTTTAAGACCTATTGTATGGTTGCTATTGGATGTACCACGTATGACCTATATGAATATGATTGATTGAATTGAATGATTGAACGATTGATTAACAAAAAGATATTGATTGAAAATGTTTTATTGATAATCGATTGTTTTAAATACTGTAAGGACATCATTCTTAACCTCTTTACACAACTGTTATTTATTGGGCTCTAGCTCACTGTTTACTATATATATGTAGGTGATCGAGCACCGGATCAAAGCTAGTGGCGTCGACTCGAACCCTGATTTTGTCAAGCCAACCATTGTGCCTCACCGCAAGGTTCCGAAGTAAAACATGTCATGGCACGGGTGTCTTGAATTCACCCTTTTGTAATTGTTATTTTGGATGCAATGTTTTTATGACTTTTGTTACTCCTACTTTTACTAAGGGTTTTAATTCCCTAAATTGTGTTTTGCTATTGTATATAAATGTATTGTGGGCTTAAGTGTTGTGAATAAGTGGTTATGTATATGAATGTTTGTTTTCATTTAGGTCCTCACAGCTCATTGAACGATGTATTTTATTATTGATTGGCTTCCACTAGCCCCTATTTGTCGTAATTATTGTTTTATTATTAAGCAGGTTGTCACGCCACAAAATTTGGACAATTAAATATTAAATTAGGACTAAACCCCAATCAATATTCCATCATCCAAATCCTAGGGGTGAAACAAAATCTAAACGTTCACGTCTTCAAAGGGTTTAAGTAAATTTCCATCCTCAAAAGATTACAAGGGATAAAAAAAAACTAACAAAACGCTAACCAAATCATCCACCATAATTTTATAACTAACCAACACTTCCAACATTAAAGTAACAATAAATAGTCAAAATAATTTTAATAGTGTAAAGTTAGAAACCATGCCAAATTATCAAAATACTAAGGTCATAAAAAATAATAATAAATACATAAACTAATATCACCCCTAAGCTCAAGAAAACAAAAGAAGTCCAAACTACCTGTCCAACAACTATAATTATTTCTCTTCGCCACTGTAGTCCTAACTAATCCTGCAAAGAAAGCTCGGTTGCACTCAAATAGAACACACCCGAGTTGCTAGGAGACAAAACAGGTCAGTATACAGGTATACTGGTATGAGTACAAGATTTAACACCCACATGTCCACCAGACACAAACAAAAATACATTTAATTCTTGTTACGGGACAAGACAAGTTGTTCTATCCGCACCGAGACGAATGGATAGTTTCCCGAGATACGGTGGTATTTAGTTTCTTGCCCGTACACAACGAAATATAAATTGAGTATAAAATAAACAAAATAAAAATAAAAATATGATGGGCTAGCCCTGCATAAAAAGTTAGTAAGATCCACATTCTGCACAAATAAAGTTATTATAATTTAATCATAAGTAACTTGCTGAAGAAGCATAAAAATGCGCCGTTTCATGCTTAAATAATTTAAATTGACCAAAACTTAAAGAACAAAAGTTGTACAGAATCAAATTTCCTAAAAGACATTGCTGATGAATTTAGTAAAAACTGAACAGGTTGAAAGAAAACTGGATAGAAGAATCTAGACGAAATTCAACCGAAAAATTTGAAGCTGAAAACAAAAAAAAACTGCCCTAAGATGATTTTTTTCGGAAAAGTTCAAAACATGAAAAGTGTGCAGAATAATGTTTTACTTCATTTTTCGCAAAACCAATAAAAATGAGCTCGTTTCGTGGATTAAAACAGCATCTAAAATCTGCATTGGTAAAACGAATAAAAACTATTGTAACCAAGATCATCCGATTACAAGTTCCAATCGATCTTTTTAGTAAAAAGTTAAAACACAAAAGTTGTCTAGAATCATGTATACATTCCTCTGCTCAAATTCCATAATTTATCAATGTCGTTTACTATTTTTCAAGATGCACAAATCAATACAATTCACACTATACCAATAAACTCATAATTAAATTCTTTGTACCTTAACTCCACCACTTCGGCCTCCACTTCCGGCCTACACATATATCCCATGTGCCTCCCGTATACCTAACACCGCTCCGAAGCCAAAGTTGCAAAGGGATATTGTCCCAAGTTTGACCCACACTCCCCGAATGATTAGCATATACGTACGCGCGTAAATCAAAGCACTCGTCTACTCATGAGAACGAGGCAACGATATATATATACACAATCTCTCATCTACTCATGAGAACAAACATAACAATGCCAAGCCTAAGGCATTCAAATAAATCTTATAATCCTCAAATTTTTTTATATACTCTTTCTCACCAACACTCAAATAAAATAACAATCCATGGAGTCATGGTGGAGTATAAGGAATTTATCTACGGGTTCCAAATTTATTTTAATTTCATATATTCATGAGTGTGATTACAATCATAAAATAAATACATATAAAAATCCTAAATCTTACATACACATCTAACCAAATAATGAAATCAATCCATCATCTACATGCAAATACAAAATCAAACCAACATCAAATAAATAAAAATAAATAAATAAAAACTACAAATCAATCCATCATCTAACCAATATCTATGGATTCTAAGTTTATTTCAATTTCATATAATCATGAGTGTGATTACAACCATAAAAAAAATATATAAAAAAAAACCTTAAACCTTACATACACAACTAACCAAAATAATTAAAATCAATCCATCATCTTCATGTAAATACAAAATCAAACTAACATCAAATAAATAAAAATAAATAAATAAAAACAACAAATTAAACATAAATCAAGGGAAGTAAGTTTTGTACTCACAATTATTTTTTTTGAAAATCAAAAAAATATCTGAAAAATTAATAGAGTCACCAAAATAAAACCCTAACCGTTTTCTTTCTTTTTTTCCTCCCTCCTCTGTCGTCTCTTTTTCTCAACTGAACTCTCTCTTTTTGATTAATCTCTCTCTCTCTTTTCTTTCGGCTGCACAGCACACCACCTTTTTTTTTTTTTTTAACTTCTAAACCTAATGGACTTCTTATATTATACTATATTATAAATCCAAGTTTAAATATATAATAACCTAATTTCCTATTATATTATATTATACAAATAAATCACAAATATAATATATATAAATATAAATATCTTATATAAAACCTATGTCAATAATTTCGTTATATATATATATATATATATATATATATATATATATATATATAAATATTTAAATATAAATATTCAGATTAATTATATATAATTAACTAACACGTTAAATTAATTAAATATCACATTAAATTCTTATATAACTACGCAACCAATAAAGCCAAAAGTAAAATCAAGTAATAATAAATAAATAAAGACTTACGAAAAATCAGAGTCGCTACACAGGCCTTCGGTAATCATGAATTACTGGCTGGTTACGATACTAAAACCTATAGGGGGCGGGTTTGGGTCGTGACAGAGGATCACCCTGTCTTAGCCTTTTTTGTGAACAGAATTCAACAAACAGGTGAGCCATTAACCAAGATGGAGATTCTAGTAGATTCCAAACATTTTTTCACCCATCTAATCCATCTTGACCCAAAACCAAAGCTAGATGACATCTGCAGCAAATAATTCCAGTTAACAGTGTCGTATGCTTTTTGAAAGTCCAATTTGAGAATGACGCCCTTTTTTTTTGATTTTTTTTCACCAATCCACCACCTCATTTGCTATAAGCACTTCATCCATAATGTTTCTTCCCCTCACAAAAGTAGACTGAGCCTTATCAATTACACTAGTCAGGACTTGCTTGATTCCATTGGCCAAAACTTTAGACATCACTTTATATGGAGAATTTATCAAGCTAATAGGTCTGTAGTCAAGAAGAGAGCTTGAATACTCCTTCTTGGAGATAAGAGTAACAAAAGAGTAATTTACCCCATAACCCAATTTAATATTATAGTAGAACTCCTTCATAAACTTCATAATGTCACCTTTCAAGAACTTCCAACCTTTTTGAAAACTTGTGATTATACCACGGACAAATACAGTCTAAACCTTTTTGGAAAAAAAAATTAAAAAAATTATTAAAAATGATATAAATCACTTAAAAAATCAATGGCAAACGACTGTGGGTTCCTTTGGGATATGAGTTGGCTTTTTGGCTATTTTAGCCTAGGGCTAAAAAGCCTGGTTTGGGATTGGCTTTTTGGCTTTTTGGTGAGGTGTCCACATGTGAAATTACCCAAATGCCCTTGGGGTGAAGGTGTTCCCCCAATCTGTTGGCCAGTGTTGGGTGGGTGGGTTGAGGCTGACACATCAGCCGATTAATTTGGTGTTTTATTTTTTATTATTTTTTGTTTAGCATGCTTTTTTATGTTTTTTTTTATTACGGGGAAAACGATAATTTCGGCTTCTTTTTTTTTTTTTTTTTTAAAGAAAAAGGCAAACATCTCAAAATATTTATGTCAACGATTGTAACTGTTTGTTGGAACATTTAAAAAAAAAAAATTTGTTAAAATTTTTTGTAAAAATAATTTGGAAAATTATTTTTTCTCTCCTTTACCCAATTTGTTAAACAAAAATGGTACAAATCATACTCCTACCTTTTACCCAAAATTCAGTTGACGGCCACATATTACGTGCCTATTTTAATTTTTTAATGTTTTTAATGTCAAATCATTATACCACGGTTTTCCATCATGCTATCCTGCTTAATTATTACAAGTACGTAACAAAATTTGTCCTTCTCCAACCCAATAATTTTACAAAATAAGGCACGTAAACCATTCAAATTTCAATTTTCCGTGTACACACATACATATTGTACAAGATAATATAATCACATACATCCTGACCGTGGCTTAATAATGTTACAAGCATATGAATATTTTAGTTGAATATTATATGTTTCCTAACATTCCGTTATTTTGCATGTACACTAACTTGTCTCGTATGCGAACTCGCACCAATGCCATATGCGGGTCCTCATCCCTAACTATTAAACCATCATCATCATGTGGAACTTCCGATATGGCATTTACTATTGCCATAGCCTTTTCCTTGTTGAAGATGGGATTAATAGTTGTTGGATTGCCTATATTTCTACATATATAATTATGTAATGCCATTAACGCACCTACCAACTGAACTTGCACATTTGCAAAATCATACCGAGACATATTTTGAATAAACCCCCATCGATTTTTCCATGCGCCGAAAATGCGTTCCACCACACTCTGTAATGACAAGTGTACTTTGTTAAATAATTCCCTAGGGGTGTTTGCTGTCCTACGCCTTTCAGTAATGCGGAATTCTTGTTGGTGGTAACAACTGCCTTTGAATGGTACTAGGTAACCTATCCGGTTCGGATAGCCACCATCGACAAGATAATATTTCCCTACAGAAAGTACCAGAATTTCAAACAAACCACCAAATTTCGTATAACTTTTTGTAAATATGTTTTCCCAAATATTATATACAGAAAAAATTGAAATGCAATGTGTTACTTTCTTCAAGATGTGGAAAAGGGGCATTGTCATTTGTTATTATCTCATTGAAGATGCGACTATTGTGCATACTTCCTTCCTATTCAAGCGATACGAAGGTGAAACACATGTCAAAATTGCACGCGGCCATGATATTTTCAGTGTGACAGTATTTCTTACCAAAATATGTTGGGGGCAAATGGCCTCGTAACTCGTGTAGTAGCATGTGTTCCATCAATAGCTCCGATACAGTCCTGCTAACAACCCAGTTATCTTACTGCTAGGGGTACATGTAATGGTTATTTTTCACACGTCATGTCAAAATAATTTCTAAACATTGAAACAAACTTAACTAAGTGAGGTTTGAAAATAGTACCTTGAAAGGTAGGTATTTCCGTTTGGACCGCACGTATGGATATATATGATGCTGACTATATGTTGGCTTGGAATGTGCAACAGTGAACTCCTTCATCATGCACGTGTCGGGACACAGTCTCCCTTAAATGTTGGAACCGTTCTTGGATTTTGCGATTACGAAACCCTTTCAACACATGGATAAACATTGCAACGCTTTCTTGAATAGCTAAGCCATGTTCATGTTGCAGTACTTGTAACCCAAAATCAGTTACTAACGTGTGACACAAAGACGCAAAAACTTCCTTTGGCGTGCACACATTTTCCTCAAATTGACCCACACGGCCCGCATATAGTTCGGTTATCCATGCATGTCCGGTCAAAATAGAAGTGCGACATGGCATCTTACACGTGTTTTTCGTACCACTCTTGGACATACCGGCATGCTTTGAGGATTGTCCAATTATTTTGTTGTTAAAGTTGTATGGTTATTTGGTTAAGCATTTCCATTATACAGTCATTGTTACTTCCATCCCCGGTGTTCATCACGTCGATTTAAGCAATACCTACAACATTGTAACGGTTTCAATCAATTTACACGTGATGAAGTGGGATAATGTAATAACAGTTCCGAAATATATTGTTTGACCTTCCAAAAATTTATGTTGCATGAAACATGTCGAACATGCCTAACAGACGGGTACAATTGCATGTAATAATCTATCAATGGATAATAAACAAACACTGAACCTATTGCAACTTGGTAATATACAAACCAATAAAAGATCGATTGCATTACCATACAACCAAACTAACGGTACAGAAACCTAACAAAATAAATAAATAAACAAACAAGCATGACACGGCAACCCGCCATTGCGAGTCTAATAAAAAGCAAACACAACCATCCTGTTCCATCATGAAAAAACACACACAAACATCTTAATTTCTTGAGCAAACTTGGGAAAAAAAAATAGAAAAAAAAAATAGCATGCACAAGTATCAACTGTTTATTACAAGTCTAACATCCACGGTAATTAAAATTTTTTGCAACCAAGAGAATGGAAGGCCATCTTTAGCATCACACCGCTATTAAACCCGACGAGCGCTGAACAGGTTCGCAAATGGCACCGCAGCACTGCATTGCAGCTATTTCTGTGTCAGCCAACCTATAATGTGGTTGTCATCGGGCTGGCACATCATCACCTCCCGATAATCTGCGTTATCCATCAGTGTCAAGGCAAAATGGAATAGAGGCGTACCGAGAAGGAATGAATGTTCCTGAGTCATTGCATGCACTCCGAAATTGTGTACAGTGATTCGTTACCTGTGAGGTGCCTGACCGTAACTTACTGATTTTGGGTCCGAACCACGTTTGTCAAATTATTCATGTTTTCCGCTATAATTGATGCACCACTTGTTGCTTTCTTTGACTTTGCAGAACTTATTGACGGAGTCTGTTTCCTTTTCACGGCAGTATCAATTGGTTTCATTGAAGAATTTGAATCCACGTTGTTTACACGTACGGGTATCAGATCAACAAATAGATGGGCTCCGATTGTCACGACCACATTCCGTCCCTAGTAGAATGGTGCCATGATGGCCAGTAATCCGAGATTACCAAAGGCCAACTTACAAGGATTCACACACAATCAGAGTATACATATGGGGCTTACATGTGCGGAAGCAATAAATTTCAATCTAATTAGTCCATAAGAGCTGTGCATAGATTAAATGAAATGACATACATCTTAACATGGTCTTACAACTTAATTACAATAAGATAAGTACATAATACGTCTTGATCAAAAGACTTCTCAAGCCGACATATACAAAATACACGAAATACAAAGCTAAGAAGCATAATCTTCAAGATGCTACAAAATGTGAATCCAAAAACATCTTGCAAATAATCATCTAGACGTCACCGCCTTCTTGCTCGTCACCTACATATATATAAGGAGAGGGTGAGCTTGGATACTCAGTGAATAATGTAAGTAATAAAGGTTTGAATGAATGATATCCAAGATCTTTTCCAAAACAATACATATTATAACTTTACAAATCAAAGGGATGAACCAAGTTCATCTATCAAATCTTTCAAAGCTTCTTGGATGTTAATAACATCTACATAATACCAAAGGATGACATTCCAGACAAACAAACCCACGCGGAAAACCATCAGTGGCAAAACAAGGGTGCAGTTGCATTATAGTCCCCTGGCACTAAGGACTTTCAAAACAATGGTGCAGTTGCATTATAGTCCCATGGCACTAAGGACTTTTCCAAGAATGTCATCAAAACAAGATAATATTTGATACAAAACTAGGGATAATCATTCATGCTTGATCAAATACTTTTACAAAACGAAGCAAAGCTTTATCAAAACTTTATAACATAGCTTTATTAAAAATACCACTCACATTGCTCTTCAAACGTCGGGGTTAAAGCAAGGGTCCAAGTCCTACAAACACATAATAAAGTCTACTGAATGCACTTCAAGAAGACAAGAAGAGATGCTCAAAGATGGGTATGAAATGCATTCTTAAAACAAGCTTTTCATGAGTGCAAATGATCCCGGCATTTCTTTCAAAACTAGGTCAAGTCAGAGCAAAACACGCTAGAAGTTAAAACATTATTTTTCATCTCGAGAACATGCTGGGTACCAACCAGGTCTTTGCCGAGGTCCCACACCTCTTGGCCGAGGTGTGGTTACCAAGGCTTCGGCGAACGGCTGACTACCGAGGTGTTACAAGATGCCGGCAAGGGTGTACCCAGGTCGGCCTAGGTGTGCAGTGGTTAGCCTAGGTGTGCATGCAAGATAGACTAATGGTGCAAGTGACCATGCAAGGTAGGCCAAGGTGAGATTCGATGCTTGGCCTGAATGTGAGATCTAGGCAAGAGTGGTCTTGGCGACCACACCTAGGGAAGGGTGAAGTCTGGAAATCTGGGTTTCCTTCCTTGAAGAACATGAAGAACATGCACTACAAGAATTAACACTTTTGGCAACAAAAAAATTGGTCGCTAAAAGTCTATTTTTGGTCGGCAAAAGTTATCCGCAACCAATTTTTTTTGTCGCTAGTTTGGTCGCCAATTGAGGGTCGGCAAAAGTAATTCGCGACCAAAATTTTCGTTGGTCGGGAAAAGTTGCATTTGTCGACTAAATTTTTGGTCGCTAAATATTTATTTACTGCGACTAATCCATTTTGTCGCTAAAACACTTTGGTCGCGAAAAGTCGCCTTTTGCCGACCAAATTTCTTAGTCGCCAATTGTCACATTCCACGACCAAAATTAGTTTGGTCGCCAATTGTGACATTTCGCGACCAAAAATTTTGGTCGCCAATTGTGACATTCTGCGACCAAAATTAGTTTGCTCGCCAATTGTGACATTTCGCGACCAAATTTAGTTTGCTCGCCAATTGTCACATTCTGCGACTAAAAATTTTGGTCGCCAATTGTGACATTCTGCGACCAAAATTAGTTTGGTCGCCAATTGTCACATTCTGCGACCAACATCCAACAAAATAAACCTGTAATTTATAATAATCCATCCAATTTATTCAATATAATCTGTAATTTGCAAAAATCATTCAAACCAACAAATAAATTGAATCATGAACATTTAACAAAATACATAGATCAACCATTTCTGAACCTGTTTAATTAAAATCAGCAACTATTATAAGTTTTCATCCACAAATAATTCCAAACTACATATTTCATCTAACATAAAAATTTAAGACATAACAAATACTTGTTATTATGTTTAAAATTTTTATGCATGTACATCAACCAAAAAAAATAACTAGTAGTCTACCAAATATTTTCTATACAATAAAGATGCCATGAAAACAGGAAGGAATATATATGGTTTTGAAGCATCAGCCTTGTGCTTGATCATTCTTTTCACCAAGCATCAGCCTTGTGCTTGATCAAGCAAAGAGACCTTTTCCCATACTCCCCATGTCCATTGCAATTACCAGTTGCGAACGCTGTTCAATATCTTCCAATGCTTTGACCATTAATCCATACTTGACCTTTTCCTATACTCCCCATGTCCAAAGCCAGAGGCTCGTCTCCGTCAGGTGCATTGAAATAAGCCTGCAGTGTTGGAAGACAGATTAAACTCGTAATGCCAATGAATCATTTCCCTATACATACTTAAATTGAGTCTTTCTGAAATTTATTTTTAATACATCAAGTATAGGTGTCCTAATTGCATCCATACAACTCTAAAACCTACCAGAATTACCTATGACTTTATCTCTTATGTTTTCTCAACTCTAAAACCTTGTTTCTATGTCTTGGTAATTTATTCATTAGCTACAGGCCCAATTTAAAAAAGTTGCCACCAACTAACTTTATACATTTGGAGCAAATTTTTATTGACTAACAAAAATGAAGATTTCTTTTATCAACTATATTAAGGAATGAACATACATTAATTTAAAAATAGTACCTAAATGCTGATGAAGCTTTGGATCAATAACTTGGGTAACTGACGCCAAATTATTAAGTTGTGTCTCCACCCCAACAGAGCTCTCAGTGCATCTGAAATTTGCTCGCTTTAAAATTTCAAATAACAACACATGTCATAAGCAACTGGAAATTACAACACGTCATTCAAATACAAACTACAATAGCTATAACTGATAGTATACATATTAAAATTTTTACAGTCGAATACAATTGATAATATACAGAGAGAAACAGTATGCAACTACATCCCAAAAGAGCTGGAAGATTTTAAAGATAAAACCGACTTCGAACCTGCTCAAGAATCTCATCAGTAATAGGATAGAGAAATTGCTTAAACACTAAAAATGGAACAATTTTGACTAAATTTCTCAGAGCACAACAATTTACATCTTTAGAACAATCGTATTGGTACACAAGATGTTGTATATTAATTGTTTTCGCCATTTTGTTCAACTAGATTATATGAAAACTTGGTATATAATTCTATTTCAGGCTCTGTTTTGTCAGCAGTTGACAGCTTTTGTTTATTCCAGAAATCTTGAATAGTATGTCTTCTAGTGCAACTATTATCATAATTGATCATTTTCTGCATTTTATTGAAGTCATCATTTGACTACCTACCTTGACAGTAGCCTACATCTATATCAAACCATGCATAGACAGCAAGAATGTCCCAAAGTTTTGACAAGTTTTCTTGCTTCTCATAGAAAACTAGAGTCCTATCAGTGCGAACCACATCGAGACCTGGCATAAATATAAATCCAAGCAAGAAAGGTTACAACACAAGTTCAACTACTGAAATTCATGAACAAGTAACAGTTTTTGTTCATCCAACCAATAAAACAAGACTTCAAAATCTTATTCAAAATGACAAAAAAACAGTACACAAATGACCACCTAAAAAAAAGAAAAGAAGTAATTTGTTGTAGAAGCAACTTAAACAACACAAACAACAACGGGTTGAGCCTGCTTCATGAGTCTTTCACTTGAAGTTTTTGAGAGATTGGTGTAAACATACTAACATGGGGAACATAGATAGTTTAAAAAGTCAGACAAATCACCAATAACATACATTTAATGCCCAGGTGGAGAAGATGCTACATAAATGGGAATGTACAGCAGTCCATTTCACTATCCGTTGGACACATTCAAATGGTAAGAGAGAGTCAACATGGACATGCATTTCTTGTGCAATCTTCAACATTGAGAAAAAATGAACTGACAATAATAAATGAGTCACTTGAAAATTGTCTACACTATGCAATATTTGTGTATCTTGTGTGTGCGTGTTTTTTGCAATTCTGAATTGATAAACAATATCATTTTCTACACCAACTACAATAATCTCTTTTGGGTGGTGGGGTGGTGGGGAGAGAGAGAGAGAGAGAGAGAGAGAGAGAGAGACAAGGGTTTGAGAAATGCCACAGTAAAGGATTTGCAGAACTGATCTGATAATTGAAGGGAAAAAATTTAAGGTTCAAGAAATGCTACAGGCATATGACAGATGGTAGCTTTCCTTTGTCATTTATTCTCCACTCCTTTTTTGGGATCATGATGGCTATTTAGTTCGCAAAAAATTGAAAACATCATATTTGAGAGTTCACTACCCTGTTAAGCCTTGCTCTGAAGTGACGCCACTTGCTTTTCTTACTATCATCAAGACTGTCCCCAAAAGTAAATCCATGTACTCTCTCAAGATCTGCACAATTAATCATATAATATATAATTCAATTTGGCAAGAGATGTGTAAATGTTGGTGGATATATCCAAAAAAGGAGGAAAAAGAGACAATAAAATAAATGTTGATAGCATGACTAACTACATAGCAAAAGAAATCAAAATTAAAATTAGAGACAAATAATGTGAAGATGTCCATCTCCATAATTTCTTGTCATACTCTTCAAATGCCCAACCTTAGCCACACTACGGCGAAGAATTGATTTAATATGATTCAAAAACTATATAGGTGATGGTAGAACTAAGTTGTTTGCCTTCAAGATCATCTTATGATTAAGTACTTGTTATGGTTTATTGCAATAAGAATAATTGGAGTATTCCACCGATCTCTAGTATTGGATAAATCATGTGACATCTTTATTAACCCAATGCAGAAAAAAAAATCAATAAAGTTGATAGGTTCCTAACACAATTGAGAAAACAGGCCTCACAATTCAAAACCAGTAAATTAAATAAATGAGAGAGAGAGAGAGAGAGAGAGACAGAGAGACAGAAGGAATCATCACATATTTAATCGTTAAAATCTGTAATACTAAAATTTGCCAAATAATATCAGATAGGGATATTATCCACTCAAGCTCGTTGCAATTCCCCTTCCTAATTCAACTTTCTAACTTTCATACCACCCCATGAGAAATTTATGTCTTTTCACTTCCTCATCTAGTTGTAATGATTAAATGATCCTTCAATTTTATGAAGAGTCCAGACTTTCAATTGTAGTAATTCTTTCCAACTCATCTAGTTGTAATGATTAAATTATCTTTTAATATTTTATGAAAAGTCCAAACTTTCAATTGCCGTAATTGCAGTCATATAACTTATATAACAGTATGCAAGTAGAAGATTGATATTGATATTGTTGTTTCAATCTATTCTTTAATACAACCAAGGTAGAATTACCAGCAGTGAGATAAATTGAACTAGAAAATCAAGAATCGTATACCATACAAATATATATGTATATATATATGACTTTAAGATTAAAAAACAAAAAACAAAAGACAGAGAGAAGGAGAAGGGGGCAATCTTAATTCCATAGCCTATTACATAACTATCCAGCCTGTATTGATTCAATTAAAATAGTGATCACAATTAAAATAGTATTTGGTAAAGAAAAAGGAAAAAGGAAATTATGAGACATGCACATTACCAATAAAATACATGCAAACTAAGTAAAGAATTGGAGAGTTAAAGTGCAATATTCCACAAAATAACACCAAAACCGACATCCAACCTTAAAGAAGTTTCCTTCCTCAACATGGTTTTCAAGCGCTACTTGCATGTCCAATGCATGACGAAGTTCTGTTAAAATTGGAAGCATGTCCTGCTAGTCACAACATTTGCTTCAGGAAATAAATAAGCAATTTTATCAGATCACCCATTGACATAGTAAAGCATGATAAATTAACTGTAAAGAAGGTTCTGAGGCATTCAAAACAACCTAATTTGAGCAACATCATGTGCAACACTAATCATCAGGTTCTAAGGCTTAGAATACCAGCTGGTATGTAGCACGCCAGCTGGTTTGAATTGGTTTTTGGCCCTTCACCCCGGTACACCATTGGGATAAAAAATCACATGTGAACCAACCATTTTACAACACATTGACTTGAACTGGATAAATTATCAATTCCTTAGCAAACCGGGCCAATTCAACAACATAGCGATCTTTATTTATAAAAAGATTTAATGCTTTAGACCACTTAACTCAAGGGGCTGGCCATTCAAAAGCCCACCCATACTTGGTGTTATTCCATAGCCCATGGTTAAAATTAATTTGACCAATTGATGTGGGATATAGAACCATACACATGACAGATTGCCGGACCTTTTTTTATTGGATGTAAAAAAGAAATGTATATTAATTTGACCAAGTACTGCCATGGTTGTATCAGAAACATCAACATCAAGGCAAACATTATAAGCTATGCTGAAATGTGTACCAATTGGGTTTGACAAAAGAACTTTAGCAAAGGCCGGTAAAATACTTACATAGCACATTCAGATGCCCATTTATTATGAATATTTTAAGTCTGGGAGAAACATGAGTTTCTTCCACCAAGGAAGCTTAGCATCTTGCATTGTAATCAAGGCATCACCCAACAGAGCCGCCAACCACATAACAGACAGGTTAGGAAGTCAAGAACTAAATAGACAACTCCTTGAGAAGGAAAAGATAAAATGTAAATTGATGACAATTAGTTGATCTAATGGAAAATTAATAGTATGGCTAGATATCACATATGCAAAATGAGAAATTTTCTAATGTAAATAGCACAACTGGGTGAGGAATAAGCCTATAAAACTGGGCCTCACTCTGTTTATAAAACCTACCAAAAGAGAAAAGAGCCACAGAACAAGTTATCAAGCTGGACAAGCAAATACCTAGCATTCTAACCCACATTTTCACATTTCAGAAAGTTAATATTAACAGCCCAAATTTTATTCTAAGCAAAACAGGATATTTCTCTCCCATCAATAACACACTTTTTTCTTTCAATTGCATCGATAAAATACTTTATCACACTAATTTTGTAGTTTTAAAACTGTATTCTTGACTAGTTAAATTTTGCTATTGAAGTTTGAGAACCATTTCCCCGAACAAACTGGAACTTTGCTCCAGACTTTAAAATGGGGGGATTCAGCTAATATTTTAACTGAAAAGTACTACCAATAACAGAAATGCAAAACAGAAATCATGTCTGATCTGATTCCAAAACTAAAAACAACAAAAAACTTCAAACCACAAAAAACAATGAATGGCAAAATAAGGACTCACGGATTCATTGATGGGACCAAAAATTTCTTCAACTTTGCCAATCTGGGTCTTGTTTTGAAGATAAATTGGAGCATTAAAGTAAGGTATTTTCTCATTGGTGAGCTTAGTCACTGCATCGCCCTCGCAAGCATGAAGAAACGTCGAAATCTCTACACATACATCACAAAATATTCACATTCAAACATCATGAATCCATATAACTAATGCAAATACATATATATGTAAGAACAGAACAGAACAGACCAGCTTCCTCGCAGACACCGGCCTCGACCTCCCACCACCGCTCTGCGACGGCGCGTACTTGCGAGAATCCAAAGCCGCCGCCGTCGTCCTCCAAGACGGAACCGGAGTGCTCGATCTGGATCCCGGAGGCTTACCCACCAAAATGGCCCGCTTGAATCGGTAATTCTGCAACACAGAGGACGAAGACGAAGAGCAACCCCTCTTTCGGATCTTGCAGGATCCGGGAATCAAACCCTCCACAACCCGATTCTGCCTTGGCATTATCAATTTCAATTTATCACACACTCTCTCTCTCTCTCTGATCTATGAAGAAGAAGAAGAATGGATTTGCATTTGAAAATTCAAACCCTAGAAATTTATGATATGGGTTTTGAAAGTGTATGTATATGCTTTTTCGTAGCTGGAGCTAGTGGATGGAGTGGGTTGGGGTAATCAGTAGTAGGAGAGCGATGCAAACAAAAGGAAATGAGAGAGAGAGAGCATGCGAAGGTGAATGCGTATTTTTAAAACGACGTCGTTTTAGTAATGGCGACCAAATTTTTTTGTCGCCAAAAATTTTCAATTCCCACCTCTATAAAAATCAAGTTTCCCTCCTAAACTTTTGGCGACCAAAAGACCATATCAGTCGCAGAAAAGGTACCTTCGCCGACAAATTTTTTTAGTCGCCAAATCTCAATCAACAGCGACCAAAATATTAGTTGCAAAAAGTATAAATTTGGCGACTAATTTTTTTTGGTTGCTGAAAATAAGTTTTTGGCGACCAAATTTTTGGTTGCCAAAAATTATGTGACCTTCCGTGACCAAATTTGTTGTTGGTCGGCAAATGCATACCACTTTCTGCGACCAACTCATTTTTTGGTCGCCAAAATATAACCTTCTGCGACCAATAATATTTGGTCGCCAAAAATAATGATCATTCGCGACTAATTAAAATTTGGTCGCCAAATGTCATTTTTTTGCAACCAAAATTTTTTTGGTCGGCAAAAGTGGTCGCCAAATGTGTAAATTCTTGTAGTGATGAACATGAAGAATCATAAAGAACATGAATGCTAAAATTATAACTTCTTTATTCAAAATCTGAGATTTCATCATATGAGTTCAAAAACATGGACCTGGGTACCCATACTTGAAGATCTTATGAAAACAAACACAAAAACATGGATCTTGATACAAACTTTCGGATCAAAACATGGTTTTATTTCAAGAACACAAGAACATCATTTTCTCTTTTTAAAACAAGCTTTAAATCAATGTGTGGCTCATGAATCATGCTAGATCATGCAATGCGATTAGATGAACATAAAGAATAACAAGAGTGGATCAAGAATCTAATCTCAACACTCGGATCAAACGGTTTAGACTCTAAGGATCAAGCTTGGAAATCTACTCTCTCACTCTAACTTCCTCTTCTCTTCCTAGAGCTTCTCTCTCTACAATGCAAAAGATATGACAAATGATATGTTTTCTCTCTCTGCTAGCTGACTTAACCCTCTGCTAGGACACGTGGCACCACCGGATTGGGTTTCCTCAAAAGGTGACTGAATGACAAGACAAGAGCATGACAAAGTGTGTATAACAAGCAAGGTGACAAGGGCACTCTAGCAAGGCGAGGATCTCGGGTTATAACATCGGCTCCGGCAAAAGGGGTCTCAATGATCTCGACTAGGAAGGATAACACTTGGCCTAGCTGTGCCACACCTCGGGCTAGATGTGCCATACCTCGGTCTAGGTCATTCCATTCCAGGAACAAGATCACTTAGGTGCAAGGATAACATCTCGGCCTAGATAATACACATCTCGGCCTTGGTGATGAACACCTCGGCTTAGATAATGACATCTCGGCCAATATGCCAGGGTGAAGGTGGAGGTCAACCAAAGTGGTTCCAAGATGGTCCTAGGTGTAAGAGGTTCAAAGGTGCAACCTAGGCTTAAGATGACCTCGGCTAAACACACACCAAACAAGGAACAAAGCATGCAACAACACTTAGATAAAACAAAACAGGATTTCATGAATGCGATTTAACAAGACAAAATCATATAAATGCATGTGAGCATGACTAAGGCAAAGTGAGGGTTGTTACACCAATACTGTCACAGAATCAAATGACACAGCGGCAGCTTCAGTAACTTTTTCTCCCGAGGTCTAATGGTTCTTACCCGTAGCAGATGCCCTTGTGAAGACCGTCTCCATCAACTCACGGTGTTCCAAGGTTTTTTTCCTAAACTTTGCACACACATTGTTTGTCTACAAAATTGGACCAAAAAAAAAAAAAAGGTGTACACCAACAACCAAAATACAAAAATTAATTAGTAATAGGAAAATATAAAACAAAACAAACATACGGAAATAAAATTTTACTTACCGATTCCATCTTATCCCACCACTCATCCGACATCTGAAACATACCAGTTTTGATGTCAAAGCCAATCCCTGACACTCCTTTGTTGGAATCCATCAAATGCCTCCAAGTATTCCATTCTTTTTTTAGACTCATGTATTTGTTCTTCAACTTTTTCAACCCATGTTTCTTTTCATTTTTTTTTTCAAATTTCCTTGCCAATGACTTGTACCCAGCTTGGCTTAGGACTAGGAATGGGAAATTTCTTTAGTAATCTCATCGGCAATTAGCTGCAGGAAAATTCGGATTGACTCGCTGTCCCAGGATGCCTTGTGGTTGAACTGCTTGTGTGTTTCTTCAACATTGCTAGACTTCTCTGAAGCAATGCCTTTGTTTTTCGATGGGGTATAAGGAGAAGTACGTATGGATGCCAATTGGACTAACCACGCAGCTAAACCAACTAATTTACGGGCCAAAATTATCACCATCACAAAATTGCTTGTTATATACATACATATATGACCATACTATAGTAATTTAAATTGGTTGCCACGTAAACAATATATAACCATTGCACAGTAAACAAAACAATTTGATGCTAAGTTGATAGTATATAACCATTGCACAGTAATTAACATAAGAATACCAACACATAACATTCATGCAGAACGAATGCACATTGGAATACAAACAGTACATAAAGTAGTCATTAATTTCTCCCCCAAACTAGTCATGGAATGCAAGGCAAAATTAAAGTGATTACAGTCAACATCCTAACAACAGTCCTGGATCAGAAACTCTAAGTTTCCTTACATATGCAACAACAAAATGATGATGACAATGCACAGCACACAGACAATGGTTTTAAGGAGACGCAACGACTATTGAATGTGTATGACACCATCTTGTAATTGCATGACAATGTCATTTGTAAATGAGGCATAGTCCGTGCTCTGTCTCCTTGGTTCTTCGCACTAATCAATCCAACTGACACAGGGCTGGCAAGTGAAAATGATGAAGCTATTAGTCAATTGGTTCAGAATGAAATGCATTATCACTACAACAAAATGCATCTTTGGTGACCAAAATTGGCGACCAAAAAAAATTTAGTCTCCAAAAGTTGTGCAATTGGTGACTAAAAATTTTTTTAGTCGGCAAAAGTATAATATTTAGCTACTAATTTTTTTTAGTCGAGGTATATTGATTATTGGCGACTGAAAAAAATTTAGTCAAAAAATACTAGAATTGGGGACAAAAAATATTTTAGTCGCCGTATATTGAGTTTTGACTACTAAAACCATTTAGTCGCTGAATGTAAAATAAAAAATTATTTTGTATCTTTGGCGACCAAAAGTTTGGTCGACAAAAACATATTTTCAGTGACACAATTTTTTTTTGGTTGTTGTATATTGAGTTTTGGCTACTAAAACCATTTAGTCGCTGAGTGGAAAATAAAAAATTATTTTTTATCTTATGCGACCAAAAGTTTGGTCGCCAAAAACTTATTTTCAGCGACAAAAAGAAATTTTAGTCGCCAAAAAACTAAAATATTTGGAGGAGACATTTTAAATTTTGGAGGGATTTATAAAATTAATTGGCGACTAAAAATATTTAGTTGCTAATGGTGTAATATATATATATATATATATGGTTTCCAAACCACAAACCAGCGCCTCTGTCTCTCTCTCTCTCTTCAGCGCTTCTCTCTTTCTCTCTCTCTCTATCTGCCTCTCCATCTCCGCTGCTCCTCTTCTATCCCTCTCTTACTGCCGCTCCACCTCTGCCGCTCCACCTCGAGGTTGCATGCAATTGGAGCACCGATTCACCTAGATTTGCCTTTTTTTCTCTCTCTAAAGTTTCTTTCTATTCGTATATCTGTCTATCTATCAACGGCGAGAACGCCGATGTGCCGGAGATTGCGACGGCCATGATTCAAGAGAAGGCGAGTCGAAGGAACGAGAGCACTGGAAAAGAGAGCAATTGGTTCATACTTGATCAATTCATGGTGAGGCTCTTCACTTGGTTCATACTTATATGTATGTCTGTGTAATTTGTCTTTATGTGTATGATTATATGTAGGTTTTGTTCAAATTTGATTGTTTTGTTATTGCAATATGATGTGATTTGTCAAATTAGAACAATAGTTTGATGTTTGGTTTATCAATTTTTGGAATTTTTTGGCTCTTGTTACAATTCAAATTTTGCTGGTTCTGTAAATTGTCCAATTTCTTGGGGGATTTTGTTCTTGCTATTTGTCATATATGTGTTTGTATAGGAAGAGAGAGAAAGGGACTAGAAGAGTGTGAAAATAGGACAATTTTGGTGAAGGTTCAAGTTTGAACCTAAGTTGTCATGCTTTTCATTTTGGGGGAATTTCATTTCAGTGCAAATTAAAAAACATATATTTACGGATTAATGTTAAACACTACAACATTGAAAGATAATTTTACAAACTTTCTCATGTATCTGACATTATTTTTTCAACTTATTTCCCCTTTTATTTTGTGCTTTGATGATATTTGCATTAGTTAGAACTGGTACTGGATATAATTTATGATGGAGTTTAGGTTTACTTATTTATGAATGCCTATTGTGTCAGCAACAAGAGGAATCATTTTGTTTGGTAAACTAATTATTTAGACTCTTGGAGGTTGTGGAACTATAGTGCCTTCAATATTCAAGATTTGCGAAAATGCAGACTGCCAAAAGTAACAAAATTTGATGAAAACTGTTGAAGGATTTTGATTTTGAAACAATTAGGATCATGTTGTATACTGGTGTGAAAAGAAAATTTTGGAAACATTGCATGTAATTGTCAAACTAGAGTTTACTAGGCAGGCATGAGGTTCAATTTAGAAGTTGTATAAATTTTCAACAAAACAGAAACATTAAAATGATCTTGATGGGTGATTATATACAGAGTATAATATATCCAAATTATTAATTTTAATTTTAGAATTGTTATAATTTGCAAAGTATAATATATCTAAATTATTAATTTTATAATTGTTATAATTTGAAACGTCAATATTATTGAATAAGTGCTAATGGTTTTTTTTTTTCTTTTTTTACAGATTGCTTTTGCGTGGGCTATTGTGGATGTGTACGAAGAGCATTTGTTTTGTATATGGAAGACATTTATTTTGGAACAATCCTATGTTTTGGAAATTTAGGATTTTTGTGTGTAATATTTAATTTAGATGGATTATACTTGGTTTGTATGGATTTATATGATATTTGGAATATGATGTTACAAGTTAAAGTTTTTGAATAGCTGATAATGAAATGGGTATTATTGATAATGGATTTAGATTATAATTAATGGATGTATTATTCTATATACGTATAGGTTACATGTTGCATTGATAATGAAATGCATATAATTTAGAAATTAATGAAAAATATTCAATTTGGGCATTTTAAAAAATTAATAAATAGAGCTTGAGCCTTTGGCGACTAAACAGTTAGTAGCCAAAAAAAAAAAAAAGAAGAAAGTTTTTAGCGACTAAAAAATTGGTAACCAAAAAGGAGTGTCACATTTTTAGCAACTAAAAATTGGTAACTAAAAAACTGAAGATAGAAAATATTTTCTTTTTGATAACTAAATATTTTCTTTTGGGCAACTAAAAAAAAATTAGTTGCTAATACCTTTCCCAACAATCATCTAGCGACAAAGCTGGCGACCAAAAAATTTAGTCGGTAAAAATCTTCGATGACTAAAAAATGACTTTTGGCGACTAAAAATTTAGTCTCCAAAAGTGTAATTTGTTGTAGTGTGACCGTTAATGAATTGGGCACTCACCACAGGATGGGGACATGCAAAGTAAAGACGCCCTAGATTTTTGGTCGATCTGGATATCTTCACAACACATTGGCTATAGCCACAGGCATACATCCGACTTGGCTATGTAGTGGAAGTTGCAGTAGAGGTATACGAAGCCATAGTTTGTTTTCTGACCGTGTGAAAGACTAATATGTTAACATATAGGTGCCACATCATTCAGAGTTCGGGAATTGGTTATGTATAAAATGAGAAATGTCCCCATTTGTTATTTAAAAATAGGGTTTTACAAAAGAAAAAAATGTTACAAACAAAAAGCACTTGACTAATAGTAAACAAGAACTGTGTACATCAAATGTCCTAACTGTGCTATTACCCATTCCCTTTAAGTTGTGGACTTATGCTATTTTTCTGTAAGTATAAAATATATACTTTTGAAGAGGAATACCAGTTATCTTTTCATAGATAATAATTTGTTGGAAGTCAAAGGCTCATGAGGATTATAATTACAAAAATGTCATTAGTACATTATAAATTTTCCTATACAATCTATGTATATTTTAGCATTTTCCTATAAAACACAATATTGGCAAAGACGTGTCTATTCGACTATTCCACACCCAAGTTGGTGTAAATAAAATATATCCTTAAGACTTTAAAAAGGTATTTAAATCCAAATAATTATAACACTTTACTTTTAGTTCTGATGGATGCAGCGAATTGTTCACGTTGTTGTTGAACTAATCTATCCATCCGAAAGCTCAGATAGATTCAACTGAAATCTTTCTTTTCCTTTCTTCCAAACAGCAAAAATAATACCCACTAGACAAATAAGACGGAAAATACTAGCAAAAAAGTTGAGAAGTAATAGGGTTAATAAAGCAGAAAATAATAACAAGAGTTGTATGATGATTTTCCTCCCTACAATTTAGTGAATAATTCTCTATGGGGGTTCTCAGTATGAACCCCTGGGTATGAAGAATTTATTTTGTGAAGTTTATAACAAAGTCTCTGATTTGGTCAAAGGCTATGATAAGGAAGTGATAACCCTTCATCATATCTCAGATAAATTTCATCCTATTTTCACCTTCTGTAAATTCACACGACATACATTATCCAAAAATTAATGGGACAAACAAAAATGAGTGTGAATTCATTTAAAGATATTATATATATATATATAAATCAAAAAATCGGACCATATCTAATAACCCTTAAAATGAAAATAAAATGAAAAAAAATAAAAATAACAGAAAATGAGAATAAGGTTTGTCTTATTAACTGTGTGTACAATAATTAAGAAAAAAAAATATTTCGACAATGAAATCATGGACTTCTATTTCATCACTGAGTGTACAATAATTTCAAGAATTACTCAACAAAAGTTGAAGATAAGCAGGGCAAATCCAAAAGAATGAACACAGATCGACATACAAATGCTGCCAAGAATGAAAGAGGTAAGGAAAATTCGATAACAGACCCCAAAAATTTCAAAGATAATTTGTAAAGAAAATCGAAAATAATAATCCATCAGAATTTGTTTATGGACCATCCATCATCATACAAAACAAACAAAGAACATAAACACATACAAAAAATTGGACGAAATTTTTGAATCACCCAGAATAATGCCTTTCAGAGATAAACCCACCAGATCGGCTTGAAGGAGACATTATTACGCAAAACAAAACAAAAAAAATTCTAGTACCTGACGATCGATGGTGTCGAGGACGCGATGGATACAGTGTCGCCGCCGATGTGCACTCCGGTAGCCTTGGGCTATGGAGAGCTTTGCTATTCTTGTTCATCGTTCAACATCGTGTTTTCGCCTCCTTCCTTCAGCATCTGTCGATGCCCTAGGTGAGAGAGTGTTGTGTGGTTTGAATTGGTACTGGTGTGAAACAGATTGGCACTGGGGGATAGTTTGGTAAATTCCACCGACGCTGAGTTGTTCCCCAACACGTGAATATGTTTTGTCTCTTGTGGCTAATTTAGCCTATTTTGGATGGATGTGGCTAAATTAACCCAAAATCGGATTGCCAAATCGAGGTTGTGTTTATTTCTCCCGTCCATAATCAATAGTTGAGAAAGTTCCACATCAATTTATCCTCTTTTTTTTTTTGATAAGCAAAAAAAAAGATTTATTGATGAAAAAGGCAAAGTACATGCAAAAATACATCAACAAATCAGGGAAGTGCACAGAGTATCATGGCTAACCTCTACAATCCCAACTAGGTTGGTACTGCGAAGGAAGCAAAATCAAATGCAAGCACTTGACCCAAGATTGGTGAGAAGTCAATTTATCCTTATTTTAAATTAAAAAATTGTTAAGTAAAATTTTTAAACTTAAACTTACATGATAATTAAAAATCATTAATTTTGAATTTTAATGTGTGTTGTTGAAAGTTTATCAAATGAAATGAAATGAAAATTTTTATTTCTACTCATGTAACCGAAAGGATTATAATCTCATCATAACCACATATACCATGAAATAACATTAAAAAAATTTCCGCCACATATAACATTTCTCTTTTCCAGATCTGCAGCTATAAAACATTTATTTAAAATGAGATTGGTATACCAAAAAAATAAAAATTACATATAGGAACACATTATAGACAACTTCAAAACACCCAAAACATAGTACTAGTCACCAAACCCATAAAACCCAAGACAAGAGAACCCATTCCACCATGAACAAGCATAGTTGAGCCACTAGAAGTTACAGTTGTAGGGTTGTTGCTCTTGGAAGAAGGCGTCGTCGGAAGAGAGGTGGTGGCGGACTCCGGGGCATTGGCGGGCGACGGGGCTTGATTGCCTGCGACGTTAATGTGAAGTTTCATTCCTCCGAGGCAATGCATTTTGTTGCCACAAACGTAGTACTTGTCACCAGGTGTGGAGAGAGGAAATGTTGTGTTCCCATTACTACTGGATTGTAGTACATTGGTCGTATTGCACCTCTGGTAATTGTTTTTTGTTACCTCATTCACGCTGTGGGCTGATGAGTATTGGAACACTGTGTTACACAAAATTAAGGCAAATATTAATTCATTGCTACACTTGAAGTAGTCTATGAAAAAAAAATGATTCACCGTGTTTGGTCCTTAAATTTTGGATACTTATTCTTAAAAAAATTTAGAGTTTTGTTTGGTTATTCAAAAAATCATAAAAAAAATAAAAAATAAAAAATCATAAATCTTATTTTTTGGATGCGCTTGAGAAATAGAGAAATTTGCCATAAAGTGATTAGATGTAGATGTAGATATACACATAAAATAAAGAATCATGATTGAGACCTCCAGTAAAGTCCCACCCCCACCACCTCACGTACACGTGGGGGTTGGTTATTGACTCCAAAAAAAAAAAAAAATTCTTTTTGAGTAATCAGAGCCCAGGGGGCCTTGGGGTCACCCCAGTGGGATCCAGACCATTCTCCTAAAATAAATATAGTATTACTTTTGATGTGACATGTGTTGATATTTTTTATTTTATTTAAGGAAAATATCTCGTAGCTCAAATTTTGTGGCTCAAAAGTGGCTCAAATGGCCAAAACGACGTCGTTTTGGCCATTTTTATGTTGTTCTGTACTCAAAACGACGTCGTTTTGGCCATTTGAGCTACTTTTGAGCCACAAAATTTGAGCTACGTAGCATTGCCGTTTATTTAATTGTTCAACTTTAGAATTATGTTGCTCAAAATCCTAGCCGGAGAAAGTTTTGAATTCCATTTGCAAGATTGAAAAAAAGGAAACCAAGCAGTAGTCTATTTTCAAAAAATAATTTTCAAATCAAAATTTTGAAAAACAATTCAAAAAAATGAAATTAAACACAATGATTTTCTTTTAATATATATATTTTTTAAACTCAGAGAAGTACACAGAATGCAACGCTAGCAGTTACCCTTTTAGTTGAGGGGAAATTTCAAGACAAATTATTGGGTTAGGTTGGCTTGAAACACAGTTTAATTTGATAAAATATTTGTCCATATTTTAATTAATGTTTTAAAAATTTTAACATAAAATGTAATTTTTTAAAAGTTGAAGCCACGTATATTCATCTGGTGGAGCTTCGGTTCCATCAAAATAAGGGTGAAGTTAAAATTTTTGTTTATATTTAGTAAATATTTTGAAGGGGTAATACACAATTATTTCTTAAGGTTGTCTTAATTTATCATAAATTTATGTGTATATATATATTTTTAATCAATGAAAGTCAATGAAATCTATGTATATTAAGATCCTGCATGGTATTGTCTTCTTTTCTTTTTCTTTGTAGTTCATGTTTTTCAATTTTTTTTTTAAATTATAAAAAGTTTTAAAAGAATGATATTTTCAAAAGGAAAAATAAAATCATGGTAACATTTTTGAAAACAGTTTGCCCAATAAATTTTCAGTATCAATTTTTATTTTTCTATTTGTGAAAACAAAAATCTGAAAACAAAAATGATACCAAATATGAAAATTATAAAAAATGTTCTCTTTCAATACCATTCAGATTTAGCACATAAAGACGAGTAAAAAAAAAAAGGGGCAATTTTGAAAGCAATGTTATAATCATAGGTAAAATCAATATTTTTATTATTTCAATAAGAAAAACTTTTGAAAAAATATTTATAAACTCAAAGGGGCAATTATCCCATGAACCTAGTATCATGATTAATGCATTTCGTACACTTCTCTATAGAAAATTATGCGTGACATTTTTGATGAGATATATAAGGCAACAAAAACTCACATAAGACATCTCCGACGGCGAATGTCTTGCCCGTCACCCATGTATCAAGATCAGTGCTAATATCCCAACCGGAGCTATCCCCGACGGTGTAAAAAGTTGCTTTGCAGGTTAGAGCAAGGCCAAGAACACCAAGAACACACACCACAACTTGCTTTGCCATTTTCATTATACAACCCAAACAGAGATAAGCATCAAATGAAAAATAAATGAAGGGTTGGTTTATTTGTGTGCATGCGTGTCTGTATTTTTATATGAGCTATGGCTTGTGATTAGATGACCTAACTGACCAAAATTGTGGGCAACAAATAGGTCTCTCTTTCTGTTTTTTCATATTTGGTCTCAAAGATTTTGAGTGAACCTTTGGTTAAGTTGCATTTTTTAATTTATTTTAACGGTGCTTTGTTTATCTAATTAAAGAATCTTGGGGCTCAAGATCATCCATTAAAAAGCCATATCATCTAAGCCATCAATTTGGTGGACTATAATATATGAGTCAACACAATAGAAATAGGCTATAGGTTGATCAAAGTGATCTTGAAATTCTCAATTTCATTTTTATTTTTATTTCTTTAATTTTTTTTTATGCACCGAATTTGATTATTGAATCGGATACAATCATCTCATATGGGATGACAGCCAATGGACAGATTATCCTTGGTCATTTCATTATCATTAAGTCTAGGTAGTGAGGAAAAATACTTGGAATTTTATTCAGAAAATAATAATATAATCCAAATTCAACATAAACATATTTAATATTTAGTCTAGCATTTATCTTTTTGTTTTTGTTTTTACCAAAAAACAAAACATAAACATATTTAATATTTTTTATAAAAAAAAAAATTTGAAAAAGTTACTGGATGACAAATATTTTAATTGGTGTGGGTTGGGGTTGATGATCTACCACTCCTTGTGGAGTATAGTCCTACGGAACAATGACTTGGGTTTTCCCAGATTAATTGGTTAGTCGGGTGGTTGAACAAGGTGAACTCCAACACCCTCTGGTCAACTCCTCACACTTCGCTGTTGACTTTACCAACATGTACAAGTGCACAAGTATCGAATAATATTATACAACAATAGTATTATACATAATTATATAAGAAATATTTATTAAAAAATATCTCACGTACATCTTCGATCTTTTAAGTGTCGAATGTCCGATATAAATGTTTAATTTATTTTGAAAAGTCTGTATAACATAACCAATAACAAGTGTCGATCAAGCACCAAGTGGATTGTTTATATAAAAAATTTAGTTGATTAGACATGAGTAATTGCATAATAGATCACATTTGTTTTAAAAAAATATGAAAGGTCTATTATTAAAATTATACGTACCAAGCATGTATTTAAAACAAATGTGGTCAAATCATATGGCTATCAATAGTCGATTAATGTAATTTGCATGTGATCAATCTAATTAAAAAATACTAAAAAATAAACGGTTTAAATTATCAAAATTAACATGGAGTAGGCCTAAAACCCATGAACTAAACCTTCAAATCCATTAGTAAACCAGAGGGAAGCTGATCCATTTTTTCTAGCTCAAACTTTTTCTTCCCCTTGTAGCTCAAACCTAGCTATTAAATTTGAAGAAATCTTTTCCAAAACCCCCAAAATAAAAAATAGTTATGCTACGTAGCTCGAAACTGCCGAGCTCAAATTTAGCCCGAATTCAAAACAACGTCGTTTCGTCGTTTTGAATTTTATTTTTTTTTTCAATAACTGGCAGAAGAAAAATCAAAAAAGAAAAAGAACAAAGAAGAAGAAGAAGATGATGAGAGTAGCAGAGAGAGAGAGAGAGAGAGAGAGAGAGAGAGAGAGAATCATCATCATTAACCACCCAACAAGCCATTCATCTTCAGATCCTCATCAACATCATCATCAACAACCATTCATCTTCAGATCCAGAAAAAAAAAAAATCAACCATTCTTCAGATCTAGAACATCTTCATCATCAACAATAACATCTTCATCAACATCACCATCATCATCATCAACACATTTTCAGATCCAAATCCACTATTTTCACATCTTCATCATCATCACCATCATCATCTTCATCATTTCCAAATTCGAGCTGAAAAAAAAAAAACGGAGGCGGAGGCGGCTCTCTCTCTCTCTCCATTCCCTCTTCCCTTCTCTTCTCTTTCTCTCATTCTCTTTCTCTTTCTCTCCCTCTTCCTCTTCTTGTCTCTTCTTTCTGCTCTCCTCTGTTTCAGACATAAGGAGGAAAAAAGAAAAGAAAAGAAAAGAAACTGCCCAAAACGACGTCATTTTGGACAGTCCGGGGATTCGGGGAAGAGAGATTCGAGCTACGAAGAATTATTCAAATAAAACACTCCCATCAATTTGCTTACAAATACGCAACATTGCCTGACCCTTTAGATTTTTCATCATACTGCTAGCAATGTTATGCCTAAATAGCAAATGTATTCTTGATAAGAACAAAGATAATTGCTTTATATTAAACATATCTTCATGGGACTCCTTTAGCTAAGTACACAAAAACCCAATTTAACATGGAAAATTTGGTCAAAATTCCCTCATAATAAAATTTTAATACATTACGGACAAGTACAAAAAGTTTTTCTTAAAAAGTCCAACACATACCATTATTATTAAAATATTAAACTTTAAAATAATATAACTTTTAATGTAGATGTTGGTTTTTAATAAAATTAGTATTTTTAAAATTCTCTTATCAAGATCTATCAAATAAAATCAATATTGACTATGAAATTCACAAAAATAAAAAATAAATAAAAAATAAAAAATTATTACCGTTGAAATTGATGTAAACAGTAACAGTAACATTTACTCTATCTTACAGTAACATGTTACTTTGGCAATATTGTCCAAGAAAAAAAAAAAAAAAAAAAAAGATATTTTACTTTGTCCTTACTCAATTATGTATTTTCTCCTTAGGGGGTTTATGAAGCAAAATAAATTAGGCTATCATTTTCACCAAATAAGGGTCCAATGGAAGGGTTTTGGCTAAATTTCCCATTTAAAACATCATCATTGTTGAAAAATTATAGCCCCATGATCTTGTAAATATTGATTTAAGAGTTTCAAATCAACCAAGAACAACAATAAAAGAAAGGACAACAACCGAACACAACATAAGAATTTTTACGTGGCAAAAATCATAGTTGGAATCCTTCAACATGTGATTAAAAAACCACAGTCCCTTGGCTACAATAACAATCTACTATGAAGAAGAGTAGTATAAGAGATTTCTTATAACGACCAATCCAGGCACACGCACTTGCCCGAGACCTACAAGTAACTGAACTCTGACCTTCAATTTGTGGACATCTGCCTTCATAAAGAGATATTGAATCCATGACTCACTCACTCCTTAAGAACACTCACAAGTTATTTAGTGATTTGATTTCGTGAAGGAACAAATGAGAATGAATTATCAAGCAAACATGAGAGAAATATACAATGAAACCTCACTGCAGCACTCTCTTAGAATACATACTAAGGATACAGACTCAAGGGATAAAGAAACACAACTGAACGAGCCTGCTATATATAGACAAGACACCTTCGTGGGCATGAGACCCCTTCGTGGGTTATAGAAAGAAACTTCTGGAAGTGTTCCTTGCAGCCCTAGTCGCAACCTGGTCGCGACCTCTATGCTTCTTAATCGCAGGTGAGATGTCAAGCTCGCGAGCGTGATTGTGCATGGCACACAGGTTGCTTTTTTCAGACTTTTGTAGGATTCGTCTCTCCACACGCTGGGCATGATTTTCTTCTTTCTTTTACCAGACAAACAACCATCTTTGCCCATGCTTGCATTCTTAACATTGCACATGCTTGTGTTTGACCAATCAATTTTGCATTTTGTCAAACAAAATATGATTAACCCAAGATAGATATAAAAAATCAATCACTTGATGACTTTATCAAACGTTTCAAAATGAATAAAATCAATAAGCACTAAGATAAAAAGAAATATGTTTTGTGAGGAATTTTGCCAAAAAACAACCAGACAAAGGATAAGAATCCTAACAATCGTATAGTATCTAATATAAGATACAAATTAATTTCATTGACTATGATGAAAAAAGAAAAACCCAAAGGGAGGAAAAAAAAAAGAAAGGAAGAGAAGTTTGCCTTGTCTCCTAAGGGGCCATGGGAGATTTGTCTAATTGTTAATTTCAAGGTATCTAGGGATTAATTCTTGATTGTCTAGATACAAGGTAATTCGGATCCAATTGGATTGGGCTAAGTGGAAGATATCTTGCATTATCAAAGAAAGAAAGAAAAAAAAAAAAGAAGGAAAAAAAGAAAAGAACAACTTCATCTCAGTCCAAGACTAGATTGAGTAGTCCAACCTTGTAGGTCACCACCGGTCCTATTTTCATTGTTTGAACAGTTCATTTATAGCGATTTCGGTTTTGACCCGACCCTTTTGATGTTCCAGACTCAGGTTTATGGTTTCTAAATGTTGTTTGTATCATTTCCCCTTCATTCTTGCTTAAGTTTGGCTATTGAGTTGGTTGGAACATGTTTGGAACAGGTTGGTTACCAGGTTTTCAAACTTTTGTTGCCTAGATTTTTGCTTTTGCGCTCGAGCGGCACTTCTTGTGCTCGAGCGGGCTTTGCAAACTCTCAGTACTTTTACAGGTCTGCAAAACTACTGGGAGAATGTATTCTACGCTCGAGCAGTTCTTGTTGTGCTCGAGCAGGTTTAGCTCGAGCGGCCTTTCTTGCGCTCAAGCGGTGATCTGTTCTTTGCAAAACTACTGGATGTATGTATTCTATGCTTAAGCGTCATTTCTTGCACTCGAGCGGAACAACTTATTATGTCTGGCGCTCGAGCATCAACTCCTGCGCTCGAGCGGACTATGCGTATATCAGTTTGCATCAGCACCTTTTTACATCATTTTTTCACACATTTTTTCCTCAAAACCCTAGATCGAGACCTCCTCTCTTTAAAACTCACTCTCTTTCTACTTTTTCACCTAGATTTAGTGGTTTCTTCACCCTACCCTTTTTGATAAAAAGATAGAGCATCTCAAGGGCTTTATTCTCATCCGAATAGACTTGGATTTTGGCATGTTTGAAGTGTCTTCATTGTCTCTCTTGGCTTCTAAACTCGAGGTAAGGGTTTTCTACACTCTCATACGGCTTTTAACTTGATTATTTCTTGATGTGTAAGAAACAATGGGTTTGGAGGTGATTTTAGCAAAACTAGGGTTTGAAGTTTAACTTCAAAAGAGGTTTTTCAAAAAGAATGCCTTGAAAAGGGTCATGGGAATGAATATGAACTTAGGACGTGTTAAAATAGATAATTTGGTAGTTGGGATGAGGTTTGGCAGGAAATGAGATTTTGTCCTAAAATGTTCAAATAATTATTTGCTTAAATAATGAGATTGGTAATTGGAATATGAAATTCGATGAGTGTCTATTTGAATGGTAGAATTAGATATGTATTACCTCTCACCCATGGGGATTTGGACAATTTATCTATCTTTGGGATTGTATTTGTTTAGAAATATCTGTTTTGGGCTATCAGTGAAGGATAGCTATGACTATTGTAAAACTGCATGAAGATTAGGTAAATTGAAACTAATTTCTTATTGGTTGTCATTGAATATGACTATACTTTAATACATTGTATATGTATAATGTTTGGAAGAAGAAAGAAGATGGACTCCATGTTTGGGAGAAGAAAGGAGATGGACTCCATTGAATTAAGTTGGCCTGTGCGTCTAGGGTGAAAATCCCGAAAACATTGTGTATACATGGGTGTCGAATCTCGCAGACAAAATTTCTGTAAAATGGCAAATCGAAGTGTTTGTGTGTAATGGTTGTGTGTAGGAAAACCACTGAGTTGTAGTCTCAGTTGGATTGTCTGAATAACAATGGGTGTGACTCATAAATTGAGCAAATATGAAATGAAGTGAAACGAATTAATATAAATTGCATTGGAACATAATACTTGGCATAGTATGGTTTTGGACGGAAAAAGAGTGGTAAAGGATCTTATCTTTGAGCGGTGAACATGTGTATCATATTTATAACCTTGTTAGAGTTCATATATTGTGTTAGACTATTTCTACTGGGCTTTGGCTCACTCTATTTGGGAAAAATCATTTTCAAGTGCTGGTGATATGCCTCCTCCAAGGACTTAGCTTAGGAGGACTGTGGAGTTGAATGCTCAATTTTATTATTTTTGTACTTAACTTCTGTACTGCCAAAGGGCTTTAAATGTATTGGACTGAAGGTCCACTTTTGTTATAACCAAGAACTATCTTGGGAAGATGTAAGCCATTAAGGCGAATGATTATCTGTGTAACCCTTATTTCTCCTTCTATCTGTTTCTCATGTATATCAACTCTGATGATTGAAGGCATGTTAATTCACTTGTATTTCCACTTATGAGATGGGTTTGTTGTATATTTTCGAGGCGTTACATCATTTATAGGTTTCTATGAACAAATCATGTACGAAAAAAAAATCAAATTAATTTCATAATTGTAAACACATAGGTTTATAACATTTGTATGAAAATATTACAAAAAACATTGCATTTATGAATTTAAATTAAATCATTCATTTGTTTTATAGACAAATGTGATAAATTATATAATTACGATTATCGAATTAATCTAATTTTTTTATGCATGATCTCTGCATAAATATGAAACAAAGTATTTGAACCATAAAAGTTGAGGCCCGTAGTAAGTTCACAAGGCTGACCTGCATGGTCCAATCCACATAACTCATTAATTCTTGGATGGCTAGACATATTTCTACAATTGAGCATGGGGACTTTAACAAGTGAAACCAACAGCATTGTCACCACTTTTGTTTTCTTCATACTTTATAGAGCTATTCATAATATTCAATCATGCCTTTACATATATATTTTTCATTAAAATGCCTAACTTCAATTTTTCCTTCATGTAAATTGTAATATCTTTGCAATACAAAATTGGTTTTGCTACTCATAGAAAACTATTTAAAGCTCTTTTGTTGGAGGATATCGTCCACATTTATCTTCAAGCAACAAATATCTCTAACAAAGAATTTTTTGGACATCCCATCCTTTCTTTGGCCTCATCTCCCAATTCTTTAAGATTTTTTTAAATAATTATTGTTGATTTAAAAATTGGTCTTTGATGTTGGCTATACAATTTCCAAGATCACCAAATAAGGAGATGTCTATTAGAAATGAGAGTGACATTGTAGTCTCAGCCTAATATTTATATTTAGGGTTAGGCTTTTCTCTAATCTGAGATTGGACTAGAGCATGATGTTAAGTTTGTAGGGGCGTACCACGAGTCTTATTTTGATGATTCAAACCATTCAATATATAGAACTCGTCGAATACTTCATCTTTACAAAACATCACGTTAATCAGATATCGATAGTCATTTGATCAAATCATATTTCTGTCAACAATAAATATGATTTTTAAAATAAATTGTTGACATAAATCTAATCTGATCAAGTAGTTATCAATATCCAATCAACATGATTTTTTTGCAATAATGAAATACTCAATGAGCTCTTCACAGTAAACGGTTTGGATTACCGAAATAAGACCCATGATGGGTGCCATGGAACCGAACAATACGATCTAGTTCACTATGTAAACTGAAGAGAATCTAAATCCTATATTTATACAAATATTTAGTCTTGAGTGGAACTTTTTTTTTTAAGCTCTTGAGAGTTTAATATTACATAAATAAATAAAACATCTCTAGTTTTGCAGTTAGAGTTTATTCTTATACGTACCGATGTGATGTCATATCTATAGGTAAGGTTGTAAATGAACTTAGCTATTTGCGAGTTTGACTCGGCTCATTAGAGCATCTTTAATCGGTTAGTTAAAAAAAAAATGTTAGAATGTGTTTTATGATAAAAAGTAATAAAAGTATAATCTGTTAGGTTTTTATTCTTGGCAATCCCGTTTGACAAAACTCCTTTCAGTTGTAATTTTGTTCAACTTTTATTTAGTGAGGCTATGAGTTTTTAGATGCGAATCCAACCCCGAATTGTGCTTTGCAGAGATGTTTCAGAAGTTAATTCTTTCATGTTTGCCACTTCGCTTTGTCGGGGATTGAGCTGCTTGTCTGAAGTTGCTTGTTCACTCGAGCGACCATTTGTGTGCTTGAGCGAATAATCTTTGGTTCCAAAAGTTTGAATTGTCTGTAAAAGTACTGGAAGTTGTGTTTTTGCGCTTGAGCGGAACTTCCTGCGCTCGAGCGTCAGTCCACTCGAGCGGAGATCGTGGATCTGTTTTCTATAAATATGTGTTTCAGTCCGATTTTAGGGTACGACTTCCAGATCTTCTTCTTGGGTATTAGGGTTTTCATTTAGAGCTTCTTTGCTAGTTTCTTTGATGTTTGTTTGAGTTTAACTCATGGTTTGAGAAGTATACATCAAAGCATTGTTTGTTTCATTCAATACGAAAGAGAGAGTTGTTCTTCAGTGGATTCTGTGGAATTTAGGCCTGAAGCTTTGGTGAATTCTGGAGTGGCTCATTGTCGTGGATTCAACATCAATGTTATGGATTCAACGTTGGGCAAGGAAATTCCGAGGTGAAGACGGGGTTGGAAGAGGCACGTAGGGGTCGGTTCGATTCGGGCGTGGATTCGCTAGGTAATTAAGAGTACACTTGTGTAATTCCTTTATATTTCTTAGTGGATTGTTTTGTGGCTTTTGTACATGATTTTTTTAATCACAATTGGAGGCGCTCCAATTGTGGTTTTTCCACATAAAATCGTTGTGTCGATTTGTCTTTGATTGTTTGATTGGGATTGCTATTTTCTGTTAAAATTGATACATAATCACAAATCAATATCTAGGGGATTTCTAAATTTTTCAGAATCTATTGTGTGTGTTAAATGTTTGTTAGTTTAGTGAGTGAGAATATATTCCAATAATGTAGTTAAAATTTGTGTGAAGTAAATAATATATAATATTTATATCAATACACTATAATATAAGAGGCAATTGGGTTGAGCTACTGTAAGAGAAGGCTCTTTTTTTTTTTTTGGCCCGTTTTTTGTCCTTGTGTTTACTTGCTGAGGTTTGTTTTTGTGTTCTTCTCTTGCTCTCTATAAATGATTTCAATTTCGGTTTTTTTCCCTAGACTTCTTGTTCTTCGAATGGCAAGATTGTTTTTGAGTTTTCGGTGGGTTTTTTTTTTTTTTTTTACATCGATTTCGTATTTTGTAAAGTAATTGAATTTGTTGTTCTTTGCATGCATGCGTTCGTTTTGCATTTTCATTGGTTTTCTTTCTGTATCTGAATCTACAAAGTATTTCATTACTTTGTGGGGTTTGTTCTATTAGTCTTGCTATTTGTTTTTCTTTACATTTTTAGGATTTATTTTATTCACATTGATGACCTAGCCTTTTTTTTGGTTCATTTTTTATGAAATTGAACTTCCAATTGTTGGAATGCTAAGTTTTCCCTTTAGACACTTTTTTTTTTTAATGAGCTTGTCTTTTTTTTTTTTACTTTATGTTTTCCTTGTTATGAAATTTCTTAATTTGCATTTGTAGGAGATACTTTTGAGCTTATGTTGTATAACACTAATCTTGGAAATCATTTTTTTTTCATCTTATTAGGTGGAAGTGTCACGACTCAAACCTGCCCCTATAGGTTGAGTATCATAACCAGCCAGTAATCTGTGATTACCAAAGGCCTTCCTATACAAATTAAAAAAAAAATAAAAATTGGGGCTAGCAGAAGTAATATTCAAAAACACTAATAGTCCAATGAGCTATGCATCTATATGAACAAATATTTACATGCAAAAACGTTAATTTACCCACAAGTACATAACTTATAACTTAACATCTTATTCATAACATATGCACATAACAAAAGTGTACTTCACGATCAAAAGCTTGACAACAGCCTTCTAGGCCTAGCCTTAACTTTGAGGCACTCAAAACCACGTGGTAGGCTTCAAAACGGTGGCTCAGCTAAAAACTCCTTCTGGACTTGTCTTTCAGAACGCTCACCTATACATATATATATATATAAACAGTGAGCTAAAGACCAGTGAATAACATTAAAGTAAAGAGGTAAGTGAACGAATTCCACATCATAATGTATACAGAAAACCATACCATACATATCAATCATATCAGTCTCATATCAGAACAAAATAATGGTACATCCAACAAAACATATCACATATCGTCTTCTAACTAGAGTAATCAGTTTCGGATACCGATTAAACACATATCACCACAATGATGTGGTTAACAAGATCTTGTAATCACATATATGTCATGGACCCGCATTAACATGCCGTCCCCTATGACTTGGGACTATCTATGGATGCCATAATAGATTTCAAACGTAGGACATTCGTTCACGTAAACAAATATCATTTCAGAAATCATAACTTATCAAATCACATTTGGAACATAATTCATATGAACATTATTGTAAAGATAGGTCTCCGACTCGTGACCTAACTTAAAATAAAATCAAAACTTCAAATTGAAGCTTAATTCCATGTAAAAAGATCAAACCCTTGAATTTCAAGGCAAAAACATAATCCATGCACCTTAGAGTTCCAATCTTTGAAATTCATGAAGTTTATTCTTCCAATTTCAAGAACCATGTAAGAAAAACAATTTTATGAACATATTTTCATGAATCAATGCCATGCATGTGGAGAGATAAGCTCAAAGTCTACAATTTCTTCCTTAATTATTCAAGAACAACTCTAAACATGTAAGATTTCTTCTTGATTAAATTTAAATCCTCAAAATCCATGACATTTTCCTTCAATCTTGAAAACCCATGCATGAATTGCAAAGTATATAAATAAATCTTCATGAAATCAGCCATGCAAGGATCAAACTTTTGGGTTTAAAGTAGAAAATTATGAAATCATACATGTATGAGTTCTAAGTCCAACACTTTGAAGATTTCTTATAAAACCATGCAAGAAATGATGTTCTACAATCTCATAGCTCAAGAAATCTTTTTGAAAACTTTAGAATCCATGAAGTTCATGCAAGAAATTACATGATATAACAAGAATGTCATGAGTTCATGCCATGCATGAAGGAATTCAACTATGTCTTGACTTTCTATGACAAAATATATGCAAGAGACCAAATTACTTCCATGAATTCAACACTAGAACACATAAATGTTCATGCATGTGAGCTAATCTTCCATATTCATCATCTATGAGCTCTCTCTTCCATTAACTTCATAATTTCCTTAAATCCAAAGATATGATGATTCTAATTCATAAATAAACACTTACCTAGAGCTTGATTTCAGATTATAGGATGGTCTCTTCCTAGCACTCTTCTTCTTCCTCTTCAAAATCTTGAGCTCTCTCTCTTTAGATGAGCTCTCTCTCCATCTCTCTCTATATGCTCAACACAATGAACCAAAGGAATAAAACATTCATTCTAAGCATCAGATTAAACACACACCCTCACATTTGAATTGCACAACACATGTAGTCACATATACACACCCACACTGATTTCTCTACACACACACACCCAAATCTCAGTACACCCACAAAAATTTAATCTCCTACACTCACCATCACAAAATGCTCAAACACTTACTACACTTCATCAAATTTTAAATCATGAATAGAACTGAATTAGATACTAATCATGTAACATCTTGGGCAAATACAATTAATCAAAGCTATCATAAAACTTAATTTACTCAAAATAGTTCCAATTAAGGCTCAATCTGATCACAGACAGTTTCAGTAAACTGAATCAATTTCAATTAAACTTATCATAGTGTTCTAAAAATTCCAAATAATTTATTCATGTAACCAATTCATTCCAAATATTTTTTTTTTATATCCATACACATGTTCACAATATCACAATTACATTTAAACACATAATTAAATTAATATAATCAAATTAATTCATTCTGAATCAGATTTTTGTAAAACTTCATAGTAAGTCCTAAAAATCATGCTGATTATAATTATGTATTTCGTTCTTGTTTCTGAAACCTCTACGGCCTTCAATTTGCAGTGTAAAGTTGCAATTAAACCACTTAAACACACCTTAACGAATCAGACGAAATAAATTTTCAATTAAACTTCCCAAATGGCTCTAAAAATTCCCATTAGCATATCCATGTACTCAATTTCGATTTCTGAATCCATTAAAGCTATTAATTTCAATTTCAAAGCCGAGCTCACAACAGATAGTTTCTCAATTGGGATAGGTATGAACCAATTAAATCACATGGCACATATCTCATTTAGAATTTAACACATAATTAATTAATTAAATTCAAGATTAGCAAGTCTGGGTCATCACAGGAAGCCATAAAAAGATCTCAAAATATGTTGCTCAATGGTTTCTGTTAAAATGGATTGAACAATTACTTTGGTGGGGTGGGTATATTTTCTACATTGGTTGTGAAAATTAGTGTCACTTCATGTCTGTTGCTACCTATATTTACCAATTCACAAAATAAATGATATTCGGTCCTCTTATTGTCACGACCCAAACCCGCTCCTAAGGGTTTAGCATCATAACCGACCAGTAATTCGTGATTACCAAAGGCTTGCTTAACAATTATACAATAAGATGGGTCGACGAAAGTCTGTAAACATTAAAACATAGTGTCCAAAAAGCTATGAGGACTTACATGAACAAACAACTTCTATATATTTATCGTTACACACATAAGTCCAAGTCCATGTCCAAACATATGTACTTAAGTCCAAAACACATCTAAGCACAAAATAAAAGACATGTTAGGGAATTAAATCCCAAAGCCAAAACAAATTATAAAACATTCACTTGACTTCATATAACATTCAAAAAGGGTGGAATTAGATCACCCAAAAAGCCTTGACATTAACGGTTCGAAACCTCACAGTGAGTCACAATAGGTTGGCTTGACAAAACGGAAACAGGTTGACGCCGCTAACTTTGCTCTAGTGCTTGACCACCTACATATATATAATCAACTGTGAGCGAAAGCCTAGTGAATAACAAATGCGTAAAGGGTTTATGAATGATGTCCTCATAACAATTGGAAACAGTCAATAAGCAGTATTCATACATTTCAATGTCATATGAAATCATAGCAGTTATACGTGGTACATCCCATAGCATAACAATACATTAGGTCTTAAAGACCGAATAGTCAGTTGATGGCCATCAAACAGTAAATAGTAGTTCCAAACAATGGAACTGACAGAGATCTCTGTAACAATAGCAATAACAGTAGCAGTAGCAGTAACAGTTAGTTGCTATGGATGCCACGAATACAGTTTATAAAATAGGACAAATATTTATTCAGTAAACAATATCATTTTAGAAAGCAGTACAGTTAATCATTCAGAAAAATAATTATAATTGAACATAGCTTTATAACATTGTTACTCACAGTGGGCTCCTCAATATACGTGCTTAGATGCACTAAAGAAGCGGCGTCCGACCTAACCAAACAAATTCAAGCACAACGATTCAATTACATTCATATCTTAGCCAATTCTATGGATTCGGTTGATTTCCTATTCAATTACCATGCAACATTACTTGATTGGTTCTAATGTTTCAATTATTCCCTCTAATGCACTCATGAGATACAAATGGACAAGAAAACACTTTAAAACCATGCAAACGAAGGCCGCGAAAGGTGAAAAAGAGGAGTGGAAGCAAAACGGGGTCTGCCTAAAAGGGCCACATGTATAGGGGTCCCAGCCGCACGTGCGGTGACCATCTCCGTACCTGCTCCGCAGCTACAATTTAAGCAGAATACTCAACACCACTGCCCTGTTTTTCGTACATGCGGGGCTGTAGCTCGACTTTTCGTGCCCCATTTCGGAAGACGAATAAGCCCTACAGTATCGGACTCCTGCAGTTTTGAATTTGATCTCACAAGTGCAATGTGAAATAGATAAACACCAAAGAGTCCAAATCCAGCAAATCTTTTAGAAAATCGATTTTGAATCAAATTGCCAAAAATGGATTACTTTGCCAGATACAGAGTCACCACCTAAATATTTTTGGAAAATTTAGGAAACCCATGACTCGTGCCAAAGGCCACGTGTCCGTCATCACCAAGATTGTCTCAGCTCAGGAACTTAGGTACTAGAGGGGAAGGTCATGAATTGAGCACCTCCACTCGCCCGATCAAAGATCGGCCTCTACTAAACATGATATGAATCTTATTTATATTATATGCTCTTGTTCCGATTATTAGTCTAGCATTACTATGTGATGCGTACACACACAAGTATAGACTAATTTGTAAAAATTGGAACACTTGATTCATGTTTGTTTTGAAAATTGTTTCGAATACGTACCACTTAAAAAAATGATTGCATATGAACATTACTCAAAGTATTCCAATTCAAGCAAATAGCCTTTATCCACAGGCATTCAAACAGTTTATCACTTAAACACTTAGCCTCATAGTGAACATGCTTTGATATGGCAACACTCACGCTCATGCAATTATGCTAAAGCAAATAAAAGCTCACTTAGTACTCCAAGCCAAAAAAGATGACAAAGTTAGAATAATGCATGATCCTAACTATGCAATATGACTAATGCAACGCATGCGATATGTAATCTAAATAGGCTCAGCTACTTAACATGGCATGTTAATCAATTTGAGAGCTTGCGATCTAAACATGTATTCAAAGAAATGTTTAGCTAACAATGCAACTTAGAATGATGAGCCGAGCCTCGATGCATGCGATACAAGTGGATACAAATATGAAGTATGCAAAATGAAACATGATGCTCTAAACTAACCATCATAAGCAGTTTAAATAAAAGAGAGAAAGACGTGGGGTTGGAAGACATATACATTATTACAATTGTGCCCTCACGCAGGAGGGTCCGAATAAAGTGACTAGCTAAGCTAATTACTACGAGTTAACTAACTATTACAAACCCAAATGAATAAATTAGCTAAGCCACTTAACTAATTATTACAACAACAAATTAATTAACTATTTTAGCTAATTAACTAATTAATACAAGACAAAATTAAATAATTAGTCTAGCTAACTAATTATTTACAAGAAAAAATTAACTAGATACAACTAATTAATTACAAAGCTAAGTAATTAAACTAAACAGCCTCGGGAAGCAAGCAGTGCTCATGCATGCGTGCGAATTTTCACCTGAAAAAGTCACTATTTTGCTGCTAGGAAGCCTCTGTTGCAAAGTTAGAACACTTGTGCTGTTTTTCACCTCAAAATCAGCTCTGTTGCATTTCAAAAAGCCACTGCTGGGTTTTGCAAAGGTGGCTGGCAGGCCAAAAGTGGTGGTCTGCCGTCCAGAAATAATGGCCTGCTGGCCACTGATGCTTGGTTATTCCCACTGCAACAGAGAGCAAACAGAGAAAGAACAGGGTATTCTCAAGGGTTGTTTGCACAACTTACCATTTCTTATCATCAAACAGCTCAAAGGAATGGTAAACATGATTCATAAACCATCAATCGATGCAATTTCATTACATGATGGCCTATGAACCAAAGTGTGCAAGTTCATTAAATGCAACAAATAAAGACTCTCAAACCCCCTTCTTATCATGAATTGATCAAGAGAAGTGGTTGACATTGACTCTTGAACCGTTTATATTACTAACAAGTATGAAACGATTCAAGACTCAAGGGTTCAATTAGCGTCTGATTGAACCCTAACCAAGTTATTATCTTGCATCACTTTTAATCCTCATTTTATTACTCCATTTTAATTACCAACCATTCCTTAGTAAATTAAGTCCAAAGGTGAGCTTTAAGTTCTCTAATGGAAAGAAACATTAAACCAAGAGTTGTTTTAGGCATGAGAGAAGTGTCATGCCGTTGGTAATGAACCCCAAAAGGGATTAAACCATTAAGCACAAGACCTCAATCTCATGCTTTAAACAAACAACCAGTTTGAACCAACTTTCAAAGCAAAGCAAAAGCCAAGAAAGGAGGGAGGTTGCAGAAGTGATTAGGGGTGAAAACAAGTATGGAAATCCATAAACAAATGCTATCAACTTAAATAGGTTGGTGGCTAAAGCCTAAACCACCAAGCCTATAAGGACAATTATACTACAAACATGCGATACAAGGCTCAAATGCAATGAACCACTAAAAATAGTCCTAAAAAAGTGCTAAATCAGTCCTAAAACATGCTGGAATTAAGACAAAAAAAGCTAGAACAATAAGCTAAAACATGGAGCATGTTAAGCTAGTAAATAAAGCATAAAGAGGGGAGACTACCCCCTCCATTTTTGAGACTTCAAAACAACATTTTAGCCACTCAAAAAGCTCTAAAAATCAGTGTTTAAAAGCTCCAAAAAAAAAAAAAGTAGTGTAAGGGTGGGAAACACAAGGGTAAAGGCTAGAGAAGCAAGGTGGAAAGAAAGGTGAACCACCCCTCCACCCTTTAAGGCCTTAAACCACAAGTTTCAGCCCAAAATTACAGAGTTTATACAGTCCACAAATAGTAGAAAAACAGCAGGAAAAGAAGCAAATGAAGCAAGGAAACAAGCTAAGCCTTATACCTCTTGAAAAGGAGAACACTTCTAAGTAACAATTCAACACATATACACCCTCAAGAGCTCAAAGTAGGCTCAAAAGTACCTCAGCTCAAAAATGGCAAGGTTTGGTTTGGAGTGTATAGGCAAAGGCTCAAGAAATTTACAAGAAAGAGAGAGAATTGTAGAGAGAGAAAATATATTTTGCTCCAAAATTTTTCAACCTTAAAGATGGAAGGGGAGGTCTCCTATATATAGAAAAACATCAAACTCCCTCATAAATATCAATACATACACGTGTAAGCAAGTACATACATCTGTGACAACAGCTGGCACAGTTGGCAGAAAATATCTGCAAAACACACTTGTGGTCGGCAGGTCACTAATTCTAGCCAGCAGGCCACACAAGTGGCCGACAGCCAAGATCAGTGGCCAGCACCCAAAGGTGGTGGCCGGCAGGTTCCAAGGGTTTTCAAGCTTGAAAATCTATGGTTGTAGTCCAAAACAAGGCAAGAGGTGTATAGGGTTTGAAGGCTCAAAGCTGTGGAATTCTGCTGAGGACTTTGAGCACTTGACGAGCATATACATTCATCCTTGGGTGTACAAGTGGTGACGTCCAAGTTATAAGGGCGGTAAAAAATGGGGTGTTTACAGTTGCCTCTCTTTGATAGAACTCGAAATCATGAAATGATGTAAGTGAATGTAAAAGCTCAAAGACGACCCATTTTGACAAGGCCGTAAGATTTGGACAAACAATCAAGACATAAATTAAATAGTTGCGCCCGTAAGCTGCCTAAGTATCCCTTTACAAGGAATCAAACTAGGTAGTTCTGGGGCAAGATGCAAATGATATGTATGAAGAAAACTTTGAAAGCTGGAATCACACGCTACACGAAGCTGACTATTTTGAAAACTCATGATCATTCAAGATAATGCAATAAGCAATAACAGATGCAATAAGCAATAACACGATAACAACACATAAATGAGCAGCTTCAAGCCTAAAACCAACACGGGTTCCATGCAAAAAGATCTAAAACACACTCTCACCACGTCAAAACGCGGGACGAGGAAAGAAAACACAGCTCAGGTTCGTGTTTCACGCGTTCTGAGAAACTAAGAAACGAAAACCGCTTAGGGTTGAGTTTAATGCGTCCCGAGATAAAACCCACCCAAGGCCGCGCTTTACGCGTCCTGAGAAACTGAGAAACAAAAACCTCTTGGTGTCACATTTAACGCGTCCCGAGATACAGAGAAAAGAAAATCACTCGGGGTCGCGTTTCACGCATCCCAAGATAGAAGAAGGACCGCTCGGGGTCACGTTTTATGTGTCCTAAGATAGAAGAAAAACCACTTAGGCTCGCTCTTCACGAGTCCCTAGATAAAACTAGCCCAGTTCCGTGCTTCACACGTCCTAAGAAACTAAGAAATGAAAATCGCTCGGGGTCGCGTTTAACGCGTCCCAAGATACAAAGAAAAGGAAACAGCTCGGGGTCGCGTTTCATGAGTCCCAAGATAGAAGAAAGACCGTTCGGGGTCGCGTTTCATGCATCTCGAGATAGAAGAAAAATTGCTCAGGCTCGCGCTTCACGCGTCTCGAGATAAAACTCGTCCAGGGTCGCGTTTTACGCATCTTGAGATAAAACCAACCTAGGGCCGCACTTCACGCGTCCTGAGACAAAAGGAAAATCACTCAGGCTGGCGTTTCACGCGTCACGAGATAAAACACACCTAAGGTCGCGTTTCATGTGTCCTAAGATAGAAGAAAAATTGCTCAGGTTCGCGTTTCATGTGTCCCGAGATAAAACACGCCCAGGGTCGCGCTTCATGCATCCTGAGATAGAAAAAAATTGCTCGAGCTCGCGTTTCACGCATCCCGAGATAAAACATGCCCAGGGTAGCGCTTCACGCATCCTAAGATAGAAGAAAAGTTGTTCGGGCTAGCGTTTCGCGTATCCCGAGATAAACCACGCCGAGGCTGCACTTTACGCATCCTGAGATAGAAGAAAAATCGTTCGGGCTCACGTTTCACTTATCTCGAGAAAAAACACACCCAGGGCCGCGCTTTATGCGTCCTGAGATAGAAGAAAAAGATGCAAAGAGGAATGAGCGTATGCGATAGATGCACAAAGTGAGCAAGTACGATAGATGCACAAAGTGAACAAGTGTGATAAATGCACAAAGTGAACATGCTTACAAATCGATACAATGACAACGCATATTCCATGCAAGATAAACGAATCATGAATGATACAGGGCACATATGCAACATAAGTATATGTGAACATACACATTCTATGCAATAGAAGAGAACAACTATGCGATTTTGACAGAACAAGCAAAAACGATATTCAGTGACAACCTCCGATTTACCTCTCGGAGACTTTGCAACATGTTCAAAAAGGATACACCTCGTTCAAAGTGGCAAATAAAGATTGTTTGTATGCCGAAACACAATTTTGAGATCCCTTAGAATCAATCTGGACCCAACAATGAACCTCTTATACACTTCTCAGGGAATAGAGGCACAAAACAGCACCAAGACTCAGATGAGGACCACCGGCCACTTGCCGGCCACAAGGAAAGACCGCCGGCCACATGCCGACCACCCGTGCACAGATCGGGGCAGAAAGGTCTTTTTGGCCTTTGGTCTTTAAGTATACATCTCCATACTTTATCTGCACACACTCACACCTTCGAAAATACTCTCCCTCTCTCTAGGTGTTTCTCTCTCTAGATTTGTGCTTTACATGCGTTTTCCAACGCCCCAAGCAAACTTTTTTCGCAAAACCCTCTTGATTCTCTACACTTTGAACTGATCAGATTTTGATTTCATCGCTTTTCTTGCATTTCACCACTTTAGGCTTATTCCCCCTCTAGTTTCTCTCGGGTTTCGTGAACTTTCTCGGGTTTTGACTTTTTTTCTTATTTTCTCTCTCCTAGAGTTGACTTTTTCCAAGTTTACCCTTTTTTCTCCATTTTTCTTCATTTTTTAACCTATTTTTCACCCACTTTCCAGATGGCTGATGATATACCTCGTGACGAAGCTCCTCTTGAGGTTCCACCTCCATTATCACCCCATGCCGAGGTTGAGGAGCCGATGGTTTCCAGAGCTGGTGAGGCTGTAGAGGACATCGCAACTGATCTTGAGGCAGAGTTCGCTCTAGAGCTCGAGCCAGAGCCATTACCACTGAGGGTGTAGCCCTTTGATCTGATGACGTATCATCCTCGTACACATATACTGCCACCTTGAGGCATCAGGCATTTAAGTAACTTTGCTCGTGGCGTGCCAGAGGACCTCCTACTGCGGGAGCCGGACTCCCACCTTTCTTCCAGTGCTATCAAGGTATGAACTCTATTTTCATGTATTCCTGTCTTTTCTTTAACTTTATTTCTTGCACTACCTTTTATCTAAATACTCTTTTATCACTATCTTTCATCTGATTCACCTTTTCTCTGCCACAGGGGAACTCCCACTCTTACAGGGGATATGGAGCGACAACAGCGAGAGATTGGTATGATGAGCTCTCTACCGAGGTCCACGACATTATTGACGAGGCCAGCTTCGGCCTATTCTGTTCAGGGCTCTCACGGAACATAGCAAGTCAGGCTTTTTTCGAGGCATTAGTGGAGAGGTGGTGGGACACCACCAACTCTTTCTACCTCTCTTCCACCAGAGAGATAACGATGACCCCCTACGACTTTGCCATGCTCACAGGCTTAGGAGTAGGTGGTGACCCGATCCCCTTCGACACAGATATGAGTGAGTGAGAGGCCGTTTCGATCCACCTGCTAAGAGCATGCTCATCTCCATACCGACCGACCATGGTGAGGTACAGTTGGTTTGGCGAGCAATTCCACGAACACCAGAGGAGATGGAACAGTACGCCCGGGGCTTCTTGATGTTTCTCCTCAGTACCACCTTGTTTTTGAACAGGTGGAACACCGTAGGCTTATATTTGCTTAGCGCCCTGGTGACACTGCCCCAGGTGCGATTTTATGATTGGAGTGAAGCTGGCCTCGCCACCCTCTACGGCTACATGAGCTCACTTCCGGATAAGGGGAGAGCGAATTGGAGGCTATTGCAGAGCTTGGGAGGTATGTCCCACACCTTTCTGACTTTGCACTTTCTGTTCAATATCTGTTCCAAACTTGTGATTTTTGCTTTGTACTTTCTGTGTTTATTCATACATTGTGCTTTCTGCTTTGCACTTTCTGTTTCATATCTATTTATGCATTGTGCTTTCTACTTTGCACTTTCTGTTTCATATCTGTTCATGCGTTGACACCACTGTCGTCTTCTTGCAGTTGTGGGTTTATGCATACTTTCTAGCTCTGGCTCCGGAGCCCATGGAGGAGATTCCCCTCATGGTACCATATTCACGACGGTATGACAGTCAGTGTCGGCCTCGGAGCCACGACACACGACCTTCACCTTCTTCCGCCGCTACTTTGATACAGTAGCTACTGATGAGGTAACCCGAAACTCGCAGTTATTTTTTCTTTAATACTGCTCTGATTCATACTTCGACAACTGACGGCAACTAACAATGGTCTTGTTTGGTAGAGCTGTGAGAAAGTGATTATAGATTATAACTTACAGCTATGAGCATAAGCTGGTAACCTATTTGGTGTAGCTGTGGGATTATAGATTTGAGTAGTAGAGTAATGTTTGGTAAATAAGCTGTAAAATAGCTTTTTGCTGTGTAATTGTCATTTTTGCCCTTATGAATATAAAAATTGTAATTTTGTCATTTTCTTCACTTTAAATTTTGAAAAAGTTATTTCATTAATGGAAACTGATTAATTAGTACCTAATTTGGTAATTTTTACATTACCTCAATTTTTTTTTTTAATATTGAGTTCACAAGAGGACAAAAAAATGTCATTGCAATAAAAATACAACAAATTACTATTAAGGCAATAAAAATAAAACTTCCTAGATATTTAAAGAACTCTTAATTTCGTCTGCAAATTGACATATAAATATTATGTCTCCTCACTTCCATCTCGTTGTCATCACATACAACATGATTTTCATGGCGTTCTTGTTGAGTCGAAGATCCTTCCTCTTCATTAGGCACATAATCCGTGAATCTATCATAAGAGTCAAATGCAATATCACAGAACTCACTTCGTCGAATGAAATTATGAATTGCCATTGTTGCACAAACAAGTTTGACTTGGGTCTGCCACTTGTAGTTTGGTGGGATATCCTTTATCATCAGCCATCTTGCTTTCCAAACCCCAAACGTTCTTTCTATTACACTTCTAAGTGATGAATGTGCTTGGTTGAATTTTTCTTGTGCATTTTTTTTTTTGGGGGGGGGGGGTTGGCCATGTTCAAATTGAGCTAGATGGTATCTCTCTCCTTTGTAAGGTGCAAGATATCCTTTCATGTTTGGATACCCAACATCCACCAAGTAAAACTCATCTATTTTAAAATTCCAAAATGAAATTAAAGTTAAAAATTATAAATATAAAAATAAATATGAAAATGTGAGTGCGGTGCATCTATTGTAGCAATCAAATATAAAATGGTTACCTCCTTGTGGTTTTGGAAAATTATAACTAGGATTCCTAATTGTATCTAAAATTAAAACAGTTACCTCGATCGGCGGATCTTGGAGATGTGGAGGAGTTTGATCGGCTGATGTGGAGGATCGTCTTTAGTCGCCAAGAGAGGAAATAAGAAAAGGAGTGTGAGGAGAGGAGAGGAGTGAGCTAGGGCAACAAAGAGGGTTATATAATGGCAATTCTGTAATTGTTGAAATTCTAGAGGGGCATTTAAGTCATTTCATCACCCTCCAACCAGCTGCGCGTTTAAGCTATAACTCATAAGCATGCCCCGAGCAACTTCTAATTTTGAGCTGAAAATAGCTTTTTTAAAGCTATAATCTGATAATTTAAGTTGTACCAAACACAACATTATAGCTTAAATTAAGTCAAAAGCTGAAATAAGCAGCTTTTAAGTTCTACCAAACAGGCACAATCTGTACATTCTCTGTTTGCAGATCACATGGTAACCATAGGCGACGATGCCGGCCGGTGTGATGGACCAGTACGCCGGGGCCTAGGCCACATCTCGATTTCAAATTTTGTTGGAGGGCCCAGTCTACTAGGCCTGGTTTTTGAGCGAGCGATTTATACACCAGACCGTAGGCTCGCCTAATCTAGTCATTCTTATGCCACCCCTAACGTCTATGAGGACAGTAGACAACCTATCTGTTGATGCGATCATCCAGTTCATGGTAGGCCTAGACGCTGACTTCTTCAGAGCAGAGGGTGACTACGCGACATTCATCTAGACTTATCTTATGCCCCCTCTGACGGGCATTTGCACAGGCGAGGGAGCAAAAGCTCCTGTGGCGGGTAAGGCTACTTGAGCGACCAAGGCCCATACTAAAGGGGGCCCTCCTGTTGGGCAGATAACTAGTTGGCCGGAGATTCCCACTACGCTCACATGTTGGCAGAAGACCGGGATAGCCTACCAGATTCTGATCGAGCCGGCAGAGGCAGGGCATGAGTATGTTAGAGCTCGAGGCGCGCCTCAGGTATGGACCACACTTTACAATCTGCACCCCACATTTTTATCTCAGATATGTTTATTCCGGATATTGATCGGTCAAACACACTTGCAGGCACCTACTACGGAGTATACAAAGAGCCTCCTCGAGCTAGTTGCCTCTCTGATTGGCATGGTGCAGAGGAGAGAGACGCTGCTTGGTCTCCATGGTATTCAGGTAATTTTCTCTATTTCAGCATGTATTTCATTACTAACTCTGTTGTGCACCACACTATCATACTTTCACTAATACATTGGCACCTTAACTGTAGTCTTTCCCAAACTACACTGATACACTGCATTGGCACACTATACTCATACTATATCTGGTTTCTACATGATGCTCATTTTGCATACTATACCTGTATCTGATACACACACTGTAGCTAATTTGTTGACAACTGTTTTTCTAGATTCCATCTATACTGAGGGCACCAGTGGCAGTAGCAGCACCAACACGAGCACTGGCAGTACCTCCTCCAGCAATAGGGATGAGCGAAAGGCAGGCCCCACAACGTGGCTGAGATGTACGCCGTGGTCAAGGCAGGGATAGGGGTATCCAAGGCTGGAGCAGTCCCTCAAAGCCCGTTTTGAGCGATGATGATGTTGAGACTAGCAACTCTGAGGAGGCAACGAGTCGACATTCTGAGTCATCTGAGAGCAAAGATGATGATGCTGGCTCTAGGTCCGGGAGCGGAGATGACGCCGAGGCGGGCTCTAAGGCAAGGAGCAGAGATGATACCGACTCTAGTTTAGAGTCTGATTCTGACAGCAGTGCTGATGAAGACAATGCCCCCGAGTCCCCTCCGAGGAAGTGGACGAAGAGGGCCTTTCGAGCTTGAGATGACTGGCGCCGATTTTTTGTATTTTTTGCTTAGTTTCTTTTTGTTTGGTAGCATAGCACATGTATAGCTTCAAATAGGTTTTATTTTTGCTTTTGAAACTTGTACTCCCTTTTGTAAAAACCATGATTGGAATAAAATCTCTTAGTTTTTATGAAAAGTGTTGTCATTTTTGCATCATAAGCACCATATTTGCATGAAAATAAACATGGAATTGAATTTGAAAATGAAAACTTGCATTGGCACGATGTCCTTAATCAGGTAATGTGACAACCAACGACCAAAAATACAAGATACAACTTAATAAGTAAAGCAAAAACAACTCAAACACAAATATACACACTAGCTAAGACCAAAAGACCCAAAACAAGACCTCAAACACAAAGATCAAGACAAAAACCAGGTTGCCAACATTGCCAAGCACACAAGTGGATGGCAGGCTAGAGAAGGGAGTTACCGGCCACAAAAGAGGAGGTGCCGGCCACAAATGTGAGGATCACCAGATTGCTGACAGCTGGCCTCCACTCACAGCCTTATCTTCTACAAAAGGTCCTCCTTCGTGATTTCTTCTCCAGAACCTCATTTTAGTTGTTGTTTCTTCTACAAATGGAGATATTCCTTGCCAAGAAGCTCACGGATTGGATAGCCACTTTAGACGGCACAAAAAAGGTGAATTTCTGGGGTTTTAGCATAAATGCACTTTTTTCGTTGAGCCATACTCCACTTTGCTTTCCATTCCTCTATGTCGTGGCCCGATGTTGGGACTCAATTATGCATATATTTCACTTTGGAACACAAGAAATGTGCCTGACTATTGAAGAATTTTGGGCATTGATGCAAACCTGGCACGACGAGAAAATCATACCTCATCACCGTTTTAGCCACGCCCAAGCTTTGGGATGAATGTGTGGGCTCACTTTACACGAACCTCGATCTTTGGCCCATGTCGGAAAGCTAGACATACCCAGCTTGATTCATCGATTTTCTGACATCGGTGACAGGGGCGACCTCCTCTAGCAAGGTTTTCGGCAATATGCCCTTTATTTATGTATGTTTGCTCATTTCCTTTTTGCCCCTAATTTTGGCCAAACCAACATACGGTTAATCGAAGTGGCCCAATGTCTAAAAGAAAGTAAGAGTTGCATCGGTTTGGCCCTGGCTGAGACCCTAATGGGCTTGGATGCTTTTCATTGGCAAGAGACCACTAGATTTGCGAGGAGTCCACTACTTCTTTAGGTATTGTTTTCCACCCTTTCTTATATGTGTTTCTCACATCACTCGGCACTCGTGCTCTATTTTTCTCTCAAAGCCCTTTCTTTACTTTTCTCTCCTCGTACATCTCTCTATTCTTTAATCTCTCTTATTTTTCATCCCTTCCCAGGTATGGCGCATAGATAAGCTGAAGGTGGTGGACTCTTGCCTCGAGTACTCAGCTCGAGCTTATTTCTTCCACTACCAGCTAATGGATTTTCCTAACGAGGGATGGTGGTGCAACTGGATGTGCAACAGGTTTGTAGCTAACATAGCTTGGCAGTGCCCCTGGCTTCATCTGACTGAGATAAGTTACAGCATGACTCGGCAGCCTGGCATACAGTTGATTGACCTCATGCACTACATGTTCTACTTTCCCTTCAAATTCAAACGCCAGTTTAGGCATGATCAGACCTGCCCAGAGGCGGAGGTAGAATACCCGGCTTCATTCCCGATTCGTGCTTCACATTTGGCTAAGTACCTCACTGCCTAGAGGATGAGAGAGCTTCTGCTCCCCCCTAGTTGCAGTTATGCCCTTTCTGGCGAGCGCTTAGCTTGGCTCAAGGATGAGGCACAAACCGGACCCACTTTGGCTTCAGAAGCTTCCGCAAGCATGAGTAGAGGACGCAGGAGCACCTGACTCGCCTATGCCCCTAGTTTATTGCTTTGACCTTTTTTTTTTTCAAGTTTTATGATATAAAAGCAACTTTGATTTGTATCAGAGAGTTAGAGAACTTTATGTTGAAATCAATGGAATTAAATTTGTGAGCACTAAAATTTTTTCTTTTGGTCCAAAAATGGTCTAAGTTGTAAAAGGTAAAATTTTGAACAAAATCAACTTTTATTAAAACTTTTCAAAACCATTTTCAAAAGTGATCACCACCTGACATGCACAGAATCAATCCTCAAGATGTACAACCCCAAATTGAAAGATCATAACTACCCCTGATTGAATACATTACTTTTCTGCGTTGTAACCAACCCTTGTTTCTAGAATGAAGATCATAACCGAACTCTCAGATGATGGACAAAGATGACATGATCGGATACACGAACAGAACAATTGAGTTGGAGGTGATTACGGCCGAACTTCAGGATAAAGTTGCCTACGTATCCCAAAGATGGAAATCAAGCCTTACATAGTTCGGTTCAGGTTCACTCGAGTATTAACTCTCTCCTTTTGCGCTCTAACTTTTGTCAAAGTTACCCTTTAGGGTTTTCAACCTTACGAGCTCAGTTTTTCTTTGTTTCTAATTTTTCATGCTCTAACTTTTGCCTAGGTCGCCCTTTCGGGCTTTCGGCCTAGCGAGCCTCTTAGGGATAGTATTTTTTCAACTTGTCCATGTTGATCGGTTGTGAAAATTCCAGGCCATCTAGGTCCATGAAAATAACTGCCCCTCCCGACCAGATAGCTTTGATGATGTAAGGACCAGTCCAACTAGGCCTGAACTTGCCCCTAGGGTCATGAATGGGAGCTCGGATATCTTTCAGCACCATATCCCCCTCCTTGAGATTCTGGGACTTAACTTTCTTGTTAAAAGCCCTAGCAATTCTGCGTTGGTAGGCCTGAACATGATATAATGCTTTTAGCCTCCTCTCATCAAACAACATTAACTCCTCAAATCTGCTCTATTGCCAGTCCGTCTCTACTATCTGACACTCAGCCATAATGCGCAGTGATGAGACTTCAATTTCAATTGGCAAAACAACCTCCATTCCGTAGACGAGAGAATAAGGGGTTGCTCCTGTAGATGTTCGGATTGAAGTTCTGTAGCCCAAGAGTGCGAATGGCAATTTATTTGGCCAGTCCCTGAAGGTCTCAACTATCTTTTACAAGATGTTTTTGATGTTCTTATTGGCGGCTTCAACAGCTCCATTGGTTTGTGGCCTGTATATGGATGAATTATGAACAGCCACATTATATTTGTCCAATAAGTCTATCACCTCTTTCTTGAAGTGGGAGTCGTTATCTGATATGATCTCGTTCAGAACTCCGTATCGACAAATGGTATTGTTTCTGATAAATTTGGCCACATGCGATGCCTTCAACATTGCATAGGACTGAGCTTCCACCTAATTTGTAAAGTAATCAATCGCCACCAAGATATATTCATGCCCATTCAACCCTTTTGGCGTAACTGCACCGATAATGTCAATTCTCCAAATTGAGAAAGGCCATGGTGAAGTCATGTTGTACAATTTTGATAGCGGAATATTCATGCGATTAGCATGAATTTGACATTTGTGGCATCGCCTCAGAAAACCAATACAATCCTCTTCCATGATGGACCAGTAGTAACCTTGCCTGAGAATCTTCCAAGCTAGCATCACACCATTTATATGCGCCCCACATTCACCGCCGTGGGTAGCCTCCATAAGCCGCTTCGATTCCTCTTCTTCCACACACAACTTATGCATTCCCAGATGACCTCTTTATACAACTTATCCCCGCAGATGATAAATTGGACGGCTATTCACCATATTTCCCGTTTGTCCTTGGCATTTGCTCCTGGTGGATATATTTCATTTTTCCAAGAAGTTCCAAATATCATAATACCAGGGGTTTTTGTCTTGCACTTCATCTATCGCGGCAATAGCTTCATAAGCCAGCATGTATTTCTGCTCAATGATCATCGGACGCATTCGGACTCCAAGTGGGATGTCTACTATAAAAGATAAAGTTGTTAAAGCATCAGCAAACCTGTTGTTCTCTCTCAGTAGATGCGTGAAAGTCAGTTTTTCAAACTTAGGAATCAGAACATCCAGGGTCTGATGGTAAACCTTCATTTTCTCTTCTTTGACTTTCCAGTCTCCGTTTGCTTGAGAAACAACTAAGTTCGAGTCCCCGATAACATCCAATCTTATTGCCCCTAGTTCTAGGGCAGCTTCTAACCAGCAATACACACTTCATATTCTGCTTCATTATTGGACACCTTGAACTGAAGTTTGAAGGCTAAAGGTATATGGAAGTTGTCGGGTGCTATTAGCAACACATCTATCCCATAACTGTATTGATTGGAAACTCCATCAAAGTACGTCGTCCAAGTTTCCTCCTCAACTTGCAGAATGGCTTCATCTGGGAACAAGTATTCCATTGCCTCATCTCCTTCTACCGGCTAATCTGCCAGGAACTCCGCTATAACTCTTCCCTTGACTGATTTGAGGGTGACATATTTGAGATAAAATTTGGAGAGAAGAAGCAACCAACATGCTAGCCTATCCGTATGTGCCAGTTTCTCAAAGAGATATTTGATGAGATCTAATCTCGAAACCGGGATTACAGAGTGAGCTAACAAGTAGTGCCTCAACTTTTTGGTAGCCCATACCAAGGCTAGGCAAACTTTCTCCAACGAAGTATAGCATGTTTCGTAATCTTCATTTTCTTGCTCAAGTAGTAGATGGCTTTCTCCACCCTATCTTCAGATTCCTGAGTGAGCATGCATCCCATAGTTGTGTCTGTTACTGATAGGTACAGAATCAAAGGCTTCCCCGGCTCTGGCGGCGACAACACAGGCAGATTCTGGAGGTACTGCTTAACCTGCTCAAAGGCAAATTGACATTGATCATCCCATTGGAATTTCTTCCCTTTCTTCAAGAGACCAAATAGTGGTTCACAAGTCAAGGTTAGTTTGGAAATAAACCGTCTTATGAATTGCACTTTACCCAGAAAGCCTCGCACCTCCTTTTCAGTCCTTGGTGGTGGCATGTCTAGGATGGCCTTGATTTTTGAAGGATCTACTTCAATGCCCCTCTATGTGATCAAAAAGCCTCGCATTTTTCCTGTCGTTACGCCAAAGGTGCATTTCTGCGGGTTTAACCTCAATCTATATTCCCTGATTTGTTGAAAGAATTTCTTCAAGGAGGTGTAGTGGCCCTCTCGTTCTTTGGACTCGACAATCATGTCGTCCACGTACACCTCGACCTCTTTCTAGATCATATTATGCAGAATGGTGGTTGCAGCTCTCTGATAGGTAGATCTAGCATTTTTCAACCTAAACGGCATAACCCGGTAGCAGTAGATACCCCACGGCATAGTGGATGCAGTCTTCTCTCTATCATCAGGTGCCATCAGAATCTGGTTGTACCCAAAAAGCTAGTCCATGAATGATAGCAATGCATGGCCTGCAGTGAAATCCACTAATTCATCAATATGCAGCAGAGGAAAGTCATCATTCGGACTGGCTCTGTTCAAGTCTTGGAAGTCTACACACAACCGGATTCCACCATCCTTTTTCGACACTGGGACAATGTTGGCCAACCAAGTCGGATACTCAGATACTAACAAAAAATCTGCCTCGATCTGCTTGGTGACTTCTTTCTTGATTTTCAATGCCCAATCCGGGCAAATTCTGCGTAACTTCTGCTTGACGGGTCGGGCCTTGGGGTCAAGAGAGATCCGGCGCTGTACAATCTCAGGATCGATTCCAGGCATGTCTTCGTAGGACCACGCGGAAACATCTTTGAAATCTTTTAACAAAGCGATTAAACGCTCGTGCTCCTTCGAAGAAAACATGGACCCGATCTGGACCAAGCGCGGATCCTTCTTAGTACCCACATTAATGGCAATGATTTCATCAGCACAGGACTTAGCAAACCTCTCCTCCTCTCAATTAATCAAGTTTTTCAAAGGCAAGGGAATTTCTTCCCATTTGTTTTCATTAAAATTCTGAAAAATCTTGGTCAATACAATAAACCAACAGCATAGAGAAGTACACAGAATCTACAGAGTTCTCATTCAAAAGGTCCAGATCTTCAGTTACAGACTCAAAACAAAAGCTAAATGAAGACCTAGACAGGACTTTGGCATCCTGGTTACCACCTCTAGAAATACCAGACTCAGACTCAGAAGAACTTGAATCTGATCCCAACCCCACAGACTCAGTGGAATCAGATTCTAGCTCATCACCCGATTCAGAACTGGACAGATAACCTTCCTCTACCTGCTAGATAAGAGATGGCGCCATAGATATATCCAAAATTCTGCTGGATGGGTTCACACCCAGTTCTTCCCCAATCATGGAGACAGTAAGGTTATCCCCCCAAGTTCTCTAGGTCGGCCGCAGGATCTGTCAAGAGACTAGCCAGTGCTGCCCCTACTCCAAGTTTGCTACCATCTGAGTTACCTTCCATGTTTTGTTCAGCTTTGACGCTTGGTTCATCCCTTTCCTTATCATCACTATTCTGCAGCTGCAGATCAAAAAAGATCTCGAACTCGGGGACATACTGCTTCAAGGAATTCACCCAACGCTCGGGAAAGCCACAAAAAGGGAAATCTTCTCCCTCCCGAACAAAGCAGCCATTCAGTGTCCCTCGGATTGGCCTATGGATAAACTCATAGTGTTTCCCGACTTGCTTGACCTTGGCTCTGCCTTTCATCTCTTCTGTTTTCCTAATCCAATTCTCTTTAGTGGGTACATAACCTAGACCAAAGGCATGTGGGTTGTGTGGCACATCTATTAGTGCAGCAACACCTTTTCGACCACTTTTTTCGAGTCCCATTCCTGGAACATGCTGCAGTTTGTTCATGAAATAGATAGATTGGGCGCTGACATACATGTCTTCGTCTGCGGCCAGAATGGTCTACACTACCCGGGCTGCAGCCAGAGTGAATACCAAGAGGAATACATCCTCCTCACCATAGGTGATCTCCAGCACTGGCGTAGTTACCTCTGGCGGCGGACGGATGGATGAATTCCCAAAAACAATCACCACTCCTCCCCTATGAGGGTATTTCAACATTTGATAGATAGTGGAGGAGACGGTTTTTACATGATGCAACCAGGGCCTCCCTAACAACAAATTAAAGGTAGCTTGCACATCCAAAACATGGAACTCGACCTCTTGCTCAACTGGGCCCATCTGAACTCTGACTCGCACTGTGCACGTGACCTCTCTGCTCGTATTATCATATGCCCGAATTACTTGGGTTGTGGGAACAAAGTCCGCTGGTTTGAGGCCTATTGCATAGGCGGTGCGAGAAGGACAAACATTAATGGCCGAACCGGTATCTACCAACACCACCGGCACCCATTTATCCTTGCACTCCACAAATATATACAACAGTTTATTGTAGGCCGAGCCCTCCGGCGGCAGCTCTTTGTCAGAGAAGGTCAGAGTTGGTCTGGCACCACTTGGGAAGACCAATCCCACAAGCTGTTCGTGGTTAGTGTCAATGGACAATTTAGTCTTGTTCATTGCCGACAATACTGCCTGTCAGTGTACCTGGGAGGCCATGAGAAGGCCCTAGATGGAGATGTCAGCTTGGATTTTCTTGAGTTATTTCAACACTGCCTCTTCTTCCAGCTATTTCTCTTTATGTTTCTCGGTCTTTCTATCTTTTCCAGATGCTTCCACTTGATCTAGGTGCGACAGCTTAAAATACCGCCCACTTCTTATCAGATGGTCTATTTCTTCAACATATCACATGTTGTTCGGAAGGCACGCGCCCCAGTCTTCATCAGTGTGAGCTAGATGTAGATTATCATCAACCCACCATTCACCCTCAACGGCCGACAAACAGTTGTCTGGCTCTGCTTGTATCACTTTTACATCATAAGTATCCCCCACAGGGTGTTGGGCCATTACAGCTTCCTGGTTGTCTTTAACCCTTTCTAGTTCAAATTGCCTCAGTGCAACTTCATGTTCCGTATCCGCAGTGCTTACAACGCCCACCTCCTGGGCTGAATTTTCTATACCATCACTCTCCAGTAGCTTTCCTTTCTTATCAGCCCTTCCGGCTACTACAGCGACTTCTGCTTCCTTTCCCTCTGGTTTTATTCCAGTTTCTTCCTCTTTGTCTGGCTTATCACTCAGCTATCCAGAGTTGTCAGTTGATCCGTTCAAGTCGAACCAACCGATTTGTACATCCCTCTGATCCCGCTCTTCAAAGAACTATAGATTGTCCAAGTCCTCCTCGAGTTCTACTAGATCATCCAACCTTTGGCTAGGGCCATCTTCCCTGACCACATTAATGTCTACCAAGGCTGGCAGCACTAATTCAGGCTGGTTTGACCAGTCGGCACAGTATAGCAGCTTGGGTCATACACCCCATCAGTTAAGTCCTCGGAACACTCCGGTAATGGACCAGTACCTTCCTCTAAGGTAGACTCCCCTTCCACTATAAACATCACCATAGGCTTAGGTTGGAGGTTGGACGTATCCATCATATATAGATCTACGCCTTTTAGAATGAACAACGTCGGTTTTGGTAGGTAAGATGGGGTAATATATACACTGGGGTCATAAGGGCTGGCCAGTGTATGGATCAGGTTTAGATTTCGAGGTTGAGAGACTTGATTGTGGGCCAGGAGTGGGTTTGTGGCTACATTTGACTTTTGAGGTGGAGCGATCACCTTTTTGTCAATGAGATTCTGAATCTCATGACGGCAATCGAAAGCATTGGTCGGTATCATGACCATGCTGTTGGTAAAACGTACAGTATTTTGCGGGGTTGTGTTTAGATGGAAGAGGATCAGGAAGGGGACGGGGTTCTAGAGGTTTGAGGTTCTCTTTCTTGACTAGCACCTTCATAGCTTGAGACAGGGTCATGTACAGCTGGTTGAAGATCCTTCGGGATCAGGTAGGGTTGGGCGGTGTTCGTGAACTTGTGTTGGCAAAGAGGTCGGCAGTTTTAGTTGTGGTGACAACGCTTACATCTGACGGCCTCGTAGCTGTGCTACCACTGGTAGCATTGGAACTATGTACAAACGGCCTTTTTGCTGGCTCCTTCTTATCTGTAATCAGCCCCTGCTTCTTGGCGTCTTCGATTTACACCCCTATTTCATGGACGATCATCTTTTTGCAGCAACTTGCCGTGCAAATTCCGGATAACCATCCTAATCTGATCCTTCTCAGAAGGCCTTGTAGTCATCATCGAGGCCTTAGCTCTCCACCTTGTCACAAATTCAGAGAAGCCCTTCTTCGACTCTTGGTGTGTTGCTTCGAGATCATGAGTTGTGACTTCGATCTGTGTATTGTACGAATATTGTGCAATGAAGGCCTCGTCCATCTCCTCCCAACTCTACTTGATAGAGTCTTCCAACTTCGCATACCAAATAGCCGCTATACCAGACATGGTACGGCCAAAGAGAGAAAGCTTCTATAGTCTAGTCAGGCCCATCGGCCGCAAGATATCCGAAAACAGCCGAAGGTGAACCATAGGATCTCTGAAGCCGTCGAATCAATCGATGTGCGGCATTTTGAACCGATCTGGCAATGTCACTGTAGAATCGGTATATCCGTCCTCTATGTGCAGGATAGAGTTAACCCCTTGGGCTCTCTTGAACAATTTTTCTAGTTTATTAACCTTGAGTACAATTGGGTCAACCTCAAACTCAAACGAAGCCTCAGTCTGATAAACAGGCGCTTTGGAGGCTTGTGTTGGGATTGGCTCTGCTGGATTGCCCTGGTTTTCTTGGACATTCGCAGTATGAGCAGTGGCTCCAAGTGCTGGGATACCCATAAAAGGTGCATGGGATGCAGAGGCCACAGCCAGCTGCGGTTACTGTTGTTGTAGCCTATTTATAACCTTGGCCTGACGGGCAGCATCTTGCTGTAGGGTTTCAACTATTTGCTGCGGATGATGTATTAATTCTTCCATACTGACTGGGGGATACTGTGTCATCGGAATAGGTGGGTGATCTCGTGCTGGACTAGAAGTAGAAGACTGTCCTTGAACCTGATTAGACACAAGTGAATTAAGGGGTGACTGCTGTAAAAACTGAACTGGTGAACTCTTCCTGATTCTCCTTCGTCTTGTAACCAGTGGGAGTGAAGTAAACACGGGCTATCCTCGAACAAGATCCCCGGCTTTGCAAAGCCTTCTGACTCGGGTCCAGCGTACTTGGGGAATATCTGAACATTTTGAAGCTATGGTGGTAAACTACCTAGCAAAAGAAATAAAGCAAAAAGAAAGTAGTAATCAGAAACCGCACAACACCTCAGCTAATGATGTTATCAACACAGACATGATCAAAGCTGTAGGACTGCACTCCACACTGAATTCTGCCCCCCCCCCCAAAACATATACCAAACTTGCAACTGCTATGCACATTCCTGTACAATTTCACTATAAAGCACATACCAGTTAAGTGAGAGCCAAAACACCCCTATGAGGGGGTGGGGTTACCTTGTCTTAGTTTCGTTAGGAACTAGGGTTCACTATTCAAACAAAGCGGTTTTCACGCAATCCTGCATTTTGGGTGAGCATCATGTCCTAGTTTGGAACAATCTCTATGGCTTTTTGATATGCAACTAGGCCGAATGGTCAAAAGGGTACCTCAGCAAAACTACCTAATATACCTCTCACACCTAACACCGAGAAGTGTAAGGAGGATCAAATGGTACAACGGCAGTCCAGATCCAAGGGTTGTGTTTTCATCATGGCAAAGCCCACGACCGGTCAGCCTTTTGGCAAGCTTTTAGGCAAGCCTCCGGCAAACTGTCCAGGAATAGCAAATGGCAAACACAGTGACTTAAGCGCACCAATGCAAAGAAACATATGAGTGTAGATAAAATTTCACATCATAAAGTTCAAGTCAGGTTCTCTAAATTCCCCAGCAGAGTCGATAGAAACTGTAGCTCGACTTTTCGTGCCCCTTTTCGAAAGACGAATCAGCTCTACTGTGACAACCCTCACTTCTGATTAGCGTTAAATTGTGATTAAGCATGTTAAGTAATTGATTAAGATGAAGTCCTACATTGTTGTGTGAGTGTGTTGTTTAGAATGCATTTCTATCTGTTTGTTACTGAATGATCTGTTCATGTTTTAATTTCGAATTGCAAATTGAAAGCCTTATCGGCGACCGATTCAGAAATTGAGTAGTGTTATATGCTAATTAGGATTTATAGAATTTTATGGTAGGTTTAATTAAAATTTGATTTGGAATGATTAAATTAGAATAAACAATGCTAAATTAATTGAATCTAGGTTAATTACATGTTTGCCATTAGTGGGCCTTACAAGACCATTTATTTTAGTCTTGATTCATATATGTTGGCACACCTCTTTTCATCCCTTCTTGACAAAAACAGAGAATTGAAGAGAAATTGAATTCATCTAGAGATTGGCTTGAAAAATTAGAGGAATTGAAGGAAAATTGCACATTTGAGCTACCATACTTGGAATTCAAGACTTAAGGTAGGAAGTTCACTCCTTTAATTATGAATTTAATTCTTGCTTGGTTCATGGAAAAATTGGTGATTAGAGTCAAGAATTAGCTTAAAGTGTTAATTTAAGAGTCCATTCATACATGCATGTCCATATTATAGAGTTTTGAAGTTGTTTTGCATGAAATTCTTCCATGCATGTCTAGATCATAGTTGTAATCTAAGAATTCATCATGTTTTTGGGATGAATGGCTCATTTGATCATGGGTTAGAAGCTTTGAATTCAAATAAACACATGCATGGCATATTTACACCATGTTCTTGAATTTTGGGTTGAATTTGTGTTCAATTGACATACTTTTGGGCTTTGATTTTATAAAATGATCTCTAAAACATGTTGTATTATGGGTTTCTAAGTGTTTTCCAGAAAATTGGCCCAAAAGGATGAGTTTTGGTATGTTTGATTCTTGGTTTGAGCTTCAAGAGCAAATCTGGAAAACTCAGATTTTGGCTTCCACGCTCGAGCGAAGGATTCCACACTAGAGCGATGGAATGTTGGCTCGAGCGTAGATTGCAAGCCCTCAGGTTTTTGCGTGTGCAGACGCACGCTCGAGCGACGAGACCTACGTTCGAGCGAGGAACTGTGTCTCACGCTTGAGCGAGCATCGAGTGGAGAATTTCAACAACCAGTACTTTTTGCATTTTTACAGACTGCTCGAGCGAGGGAGTCTACGCTCGAGCGACCTCTCTGTTTTGGTAAGCTCGCTCGAGCGGAGAAAGCCACGCTCGAGCGAGACCCCTGTTTTCAACAAATTTTTAAAAGTGTTGTTAGGTACATTTTTGCATCCTCATTCCATCCTAGACATTCCTAGGCCATGTTTAAGGCATCTTAATGAGGATAATGTTATAGAACCACACCAAGTCAAGTTAAGGGGCTAAGTTGTTAATCCCGAGTGTGTAATCTAGTGTGTGTTCGTTCTGGAACTATGTAGGGTTGGCACCCGAGGACGCTGATTAGCCTGCCTATAGCCCAGTAATCTGTGAGTAACAATGTTGTAAAGCTATGTTCAATTACAATTATTTTCTGAATGATTAACTATACTGCTTTCTAAAATGATATTGTTTACCGAATGAATGTTTGTCCTATTTTACGAACTGTATTCGTGGCATTCATAACAATTGACTGTTATTGCTACTGCTACTGCTACTGCTACTGCTATGTTACTGTTACTGCTACTGCTACTATTACAGAGATCTCTGTTAGTTCCAATGTTTGGAACCAATACTGTATACTGTTTGATGGCCATCAACTGACTGTTCGGTCTATTAAGACCTACTGTACTGTCTTGCTATTGGATGTACCACGTATGACTGCTATGGTTTCTAAACGACTGTCGTGACATGAACTATTAGTCACTGACTGAATAATTTATCTACAGATGTAATTGACTATTTTAATTACTGAAAGGACATTCATTCTTGACCCCTTTACGCATTTGTTATTCACTAGGCTTTAGCTCACTGTTTATATATGTATGTAGGTGGCCAGGCACCGGACCGAAGCTAGGAGCGTCAAGTTAAGCTCATGTTTTGTCAAGCCAACTATTGTGCCTCACTTTGAGATTTCGAGTCCGTTCAAGCCAAGGCTGTTTTGGGGTGTTCTAGATTCACCCTTTTGTCTCTGTTATGTAATGAATGTTTAAGACTTTTGACTGTACAGTTATGGTAAAGGGATTGGATCCCTAACCTGTATGTTATGTGTATCCGATATGTATATATGTTTATGGTTATGAATGTGGACTAGTCCATAAAAGTCTTTTTCCATCCTGATTTTCACAGCTCATTGGACATCTTTTATTTACTGTTTGGCTTCCGCCAGCCCTTTACTCTGTACTATTGTTATTACTGTTAAGTAGGCCTTTGGTAATCACGGATTACTGGCCGGTTACGATGCTAAACCCTTAGGGTCGGGTTTGGGTCGTGACATCTACAGTATCAGACTCCCGCGGTTCTAAATCTGATCTCACAAGTGCAATGTGAAATAGATAAACACCAAAGAGTCCAAATTCGACAAATCTTTTGGAAAATCGATTTTGAATCAAATTGCAAAAAATGGACTATTTTTCCAAATACGAAGTCGCCACCTAAATATTTTTGAGAAATTTAAGAAACCCATGACTAATGCCAAAGGCCACGTGTCCATCATCACCATGATTGTCTCGGCTCGGGAACTTAGGTACAAGAGGGGAAGGTCATGAATTGAGCACCCTCACTCACCCGATCAAAGATTGGCCTCTACTAATCATAATGTGAATCTTATTTACATTATATGCTCTTGTTTCGATTATTAGGCTAGCATTACTATGTGATGCGCACACACACAAGTATAGACTAATTTGCAAAAATTGAAACACTTGATTCATGTTTGTTTTAAAAATTGTTTCGAATACGTACCACTTGAAAAAGTGATCGCATATGAACATTACTCAAATTATTCCAATTCAAGAAAATAGCCTTCATTCACAGACATTCAAACAGTTTATCACTTAAACACTTAGCCACATGGTGAACATGCTTCGATATGGCAACACTCACACTCATGCAATTATGCTAAAGAAAATAAAAGCTCACCTAGTACTCCAAGCCAAAAAAGATAACAAAGTTAGAATAATGCATAATCCTAACTATGTAATATGACTAATGCAACGCATGCGATATGCAATCTAAATAGGCTCAGCTACTTAACATGGCATGTTAATCAATTTGATAGCTTACGGTCTAAGCACGTATTCAAAGAAATGTTTAGCTAACAATGCAACTTAGAATGATAAACCGAGTCTCGATGCATGCAATACAAGTGGATGCGAACATGAAGTATGTAAAATGAAATATGATGATCTAAACTAACCATCATAAGCAGTTTAAATAAAAAGGAGAAAGACGTGGGGTTGGAAGACATACACATTATTACAATTGTGACCTCACGCGGGAGGGTCCGAATAAACTAACTAGTTAAGCTAATTACTACGAAGTTACTAACTATTACAAACCCAAATGAATAAATTAGCTAAGTTACTTAACTATTTATTACAACAACAAATTAATTAACTATTCTAGCTAATTAACTAATTAATACAAGACAATTAAATAACTAGTCTAGCTAACTAATTATTTACAAGACAAAATTAACTAGCTACAACTAATTAATTACTAAGCCAAGTAATTAAACTAAACAACCCCGAGGAGCGAGGAGTGCTCATGTATGCCCGCAAATTTCCATCCGAAAAAGCCACTGTTCTGCTGCCAAAAAGCCTTTGTTGCACAGTTAGAACACTTGCACTGTTTTTCACCTCAAAATTAGCTCTGTTCCATTTCAAAAAGCCACTGTTCTGCTGCCAAAAAGCCTTTGTTGCACAGTTAGAACACTTGCACTGTTTTTCACCTCAAAATCAGCTCTGTTCCATTTCAAAAAGCCACTGCTGGGTTTTGCAAAGGTGGCTAGCAGGCCAAAAGTGGTGGCCTACTGTCCACAAAAGATGGTCTGCCGTCCAGAAATAGTGGCATGTCAGCCACTGATGCTTGGTTCTTCCCATTGTAACAGAGAGTAAACGGAGTAAGAACAGGGTATTCTCAAGAGTTGTTTGCACAACTTATCCCTCCTTATCATCAAACAGCTCAAAAGAGTGGTAAACTTAATTCACAAACCATCAATCGATGCGATTTCATTGCATGATGGCCTATGAACCAAAGTGTGTAAGTTTAATAAATACAACAAATAAAGACTCTCAAACCCCCTCTATATCATGAATTGATCAAGGGAAGTGGTTGACATTGACTCTTGAACTGTTTACATCACTAACAAGATGAAACGATTCAAGACTCAAGGCCCTGTTTGTTTCACTCGATATAAAATGGAGGATATAATATGATGTGGGATATAGTCAGGATATATAATGAATATGATATATGTATTGGATAATATATCCCCTAAATCATGTTTGTTGACTTGATATATAAAACTGGATATATATTATCCATTTTTGTTTTATAAAATATATTGTGGGATATAAACAAGTAATTTCCAAGATTGCCCTCATAATATATTTTAAATACCCATATTGCCCTTATGTCTATCAAAGCTCGATTGTTCAGTTTAGGAAAAACTAATGCAAATCAACAAATTAAAAATTCATATTATTTTTTATTTGAACAAATTAAATATTCATATTAAATTCAATAATTTTTCAAAACAAAAAAATATATATTATATTAAATTCAATAATTTTACCCACAAAAAAAAAAAAAAAAAAAACTAATAGTCATTCTAAAAATTCTATCTTACAAAAATAATCTTCATTGAATGAAAAAAAATAACATATTTATTCATTCATTCATCGCGCATCATTATTCTTATAAAATAATCCAAGCCATTATAATTAAAAATAACCATCATTCATTCTAAGCAAATGATAACATTTTTTTTACAATAAACAACTTAATATATTAAGCATCATGATTGTCACCATACATCATATGTTATATATGCATATCCACAAGTTTACTTACAACCCCAACAATTACAACAAAATTAAGTACAAAAGCCATTTCTGGGGGATGTAAACTAGTTAGTCTGTCAAAATATTTCTAAACCTCCTAATTACTATGCAAAATAGGCACTACACATGTGCCTGAGGAGGAATAGCTAAACTGGATATTATAATACATAGATAGATATCTTTCATTAGCCTACAACAAACACACCTAAACACACCTAACCAACAACAAACATACCCATTCCATTTTTTCTTCTTCAGGCAAGCTAAAGAATAAATCAACCCTTTCAGCATCCTTCACAATAAGGGTAGTTGCTCTCAACCTGCCATTCGTGTTCAGTGGCAACTTGACTAGTTCCCCATTAACCAGCTTCCTAGCTTGAGATAAGTCATGGGCATAACCAATCCTATGAGCAATTTCTTCCATGGTAGTGTTGGTTTTCTTAAAGAAGGAAACAAACTCAACAGCCATATCAACAAGACCCTTTGCAATACCTTCAGCTTCTCTAGCTCTTTTCTTAGAAGTTGTGCCTGAGCCACCTTGGTTGCATGGAGTCCCAGATGCTGATAAGGAACAATCAGATAGATCAACAATTGGAGTGTAACACTCCTCAGTAGTTTGGTCCTCTTTTTCTAAGGTATCAACGATGTCAATAGGTCCTTCAACCAAGACTCCAGTGGCTCTATCCTTGCCAAAGAGAATTACCCAATCCTCGTAGTAAAGAAAAAGTGCATTTCTCATGCCCTTGGCTTCTGGCTCCCTCTACAAAACAACATTTTTTCAAATTTTATATTTCTAGTTAATAAATAATGCAAAATGGTTAAGGTAAGTTTTTTACCTTAACATAGTTTTGCCAAACTTGGTCACTGTCAACCCAAATCATCTTCTCAGAGTCATCCCACCCAAAGCCACTCAATCAAAGCATGTCAGTAAGCAAATTTTATTGTCTTTTCCAAAATTTGATCTTTGACTCGATATGAGGGGATGCACGAAGATCAGTTCTAGGAAAAGCCAATATGATTAGCTTCTCCAACTCAGAATAAAATCCATACCTGAATTGACCATTGTCAGCCTTCCATTTTTCACTGAACAGATCCCTCATGGCTCGGATCAACACATCACACTCTTTCAGGGTCCATACTTACGACCCCTTGATGATGAAGCAATTGCCTTCCCCTTACCCTTCTTTCGATATCCACTAGTAATAGTTGTGTCATCCATACCTAACATGCAACCATTTTTAACAGAACAATAATTTTATTAAGACAACCAAACAAACATAGGAAAAAGTTATGTCTTCAACAAATAACTGAAACATAAAATAAGTTACATGTCTACATCATCCTATTAAGTTACAAGTCGCCAACTCACTACACAACATAAGTATTAAAAAACATTACATCTAATGAAAATAGTACTTAATTTTACATCCTATTAGCTACCCACTCATTATACATTTGGTTAGCTAGAGTGTCCCTCTAATTACTCCATTGGTCAGATCCCTCAATTGTGTTAATGTACTCATCCCCTGTTTCTTGATTATTTGGCAATGTGTCATCTAAGTCTACCTCCAATGGATCCATAGGCATCTCACATTTGATGAGATTGTGTAGAAGACAACAAGTTGTGATACTTCGACATCGGGTCTTGATTGGAAAGTAGGAATATGTTCTCAATATTGCCCATCTAAGCTTCAGAAGACCAAAACATCTCTCTATTATGTTACGAGCCGCAGAGTGCTTCATATTGAAGAACTCCTCTGGATTAGTTGGGGCACCCCCTTCCCTCCAAGTGGACAAGTGGTAACGTTGTCCTCTATAAGGTGCTAAAAAGCCCTCCCCATTAGTATAGCCCGCATCAACTAGATAGTAGGAACCTCTAATAATGTAGGATTATATAATTACATAATTATGTAATTTAAGTACAAGGCCAAAGGTTATACATAGTAAAGATATTGTGAAATGTAACTGTACCGTTGGCACTCTCAACCCATTTGGTCTACTTATGGCATCTCTAAGTACTCTAGAATCTGAAGCGGAACCTTCCCATCCAGGTAAGACATATATGAACTGCATGTCATGGGAGCAAACACCCAAGACATTAGTCGCAATTTCACCATTTCTTGATCTATACCTTGCGTTATCTACTGCAGGAGCTAGCACTCTAACATAAGTGCCATCAAGTGCACCAAGACAATTTTACCAAAAATTACCAAAAATAAATTATTACTTATTAAATTGTAATTATGAATATTATAATTTTTATCAAACATGAAGCATTACTAAAACTAGCATTTACCTGAAACCACCTTGTAACAATCCCGATCTGTAATTAGCCACAAATCCGTAATTAAGGTTGTTAATTAAGTGGATAAAATAAATTAGGTGTTTATTATGTATTTTTGCATGATCTTTGACTTTCTATCTGTTACTTGTAGAAATATCCGTCTGGAACTCCGCTTTAATATGAAAATTAAAAGCCTTATCAGCATCTGAAATCGAAATTGGTTACATGAATATGTTATTCGGAATTTTTAGAACCATGTAGCAGATTTTATTAAAAATTGATTCAGAACGATTCATTAAGTTGCGTTTGGCAAGCCTTATGTACTAATTAATGTATTATGGCATCATGACTATATATGTGACCCTTTAAGCTCATTCTTGAGTTCATTTCCCTCATTCCTTGAGTGCAAAATTCTGAAAACTTATTTTAGAGAGAGAGGGAGTACAATTCTAGAGAGAGAAAAGAAGAGATTGAAGGAGAATTGAAGATTTTGGCTAGAGTCCATCAAAATTAAGCTAGATCAAGAGTGATTCAAGACTCTAGGTAAGAATGCAATCTCTAAAGTGTGAATCTAAGTCATCTAGCGTGAGATTTCAGCAAGATTATGAGTTTTTAGGGTGAATTCCATGGTTCATTTAGTCCTAGAAGAAATAGGGAGAAGGATTTTACATGCATGCATCAACATGAAGAGTTTTACCATGTTGAGCTAATTTTGAGCATCTAAGTTGTTATCATAAGTTATTTGGCACATGCATGTATAATTCATCATGTTTTAAAGCTTAAATTCATGTTTTAAAAAAGGATTTCCCTCATGCATGGAGCCTTTGAGCTCAATTTTGTTAAAACCATGGGGTTGGAGGAAAGGAGTTTATAAACCTTATATATATGGAAGTTGAACTCAATTTTAGCTAAATCCATGAGTTTTGAGCTAAAGGTTTGTAAATGATCATGTATTTATGTTTTAGAAAAGTTTTCCAAGTATTTTGAACAAGCCATGCACGAATTTGCCTTTGAAATTACTTTGGAAGCTCAAAACTCTGTTTTTGAAAACCCAGAATTTCGCAGCCCGCTCGAGCGAGGAAACCTGCGCTCGAGCGGAGAATGCAAGCTCTCAGCATTTTTTTGCAGGCATGAGGGCTCCGCTCGAGCGACCAAAGTCACACTTGAGCGAACCCTTTGTATTTTGTTGAACCGCTCGAGCGTCGGAGTTGTAACACGAGCGTAGATTGAGACCAACCAGTACTTTTTCCAAGTTTGCAGGCCGCTCAAGCGAAGGAAGTCACGCTCGAGTGACCCCTCTCATGTTTGCATGTCCGCTCGAGCGAGGAAAGATACGCTCGAGCGGGGACCTTATTTTCAAAAATTTTACCAAGTGTTTCAACTCATATTTTGGCATCCTCATTGCATCTTAGGCACTCTTAAGCTTTATTTAAGCCATAGTAATGAGGTTATGGATTAGAAACACACTAAGAAAAAGAATGTACTAAGTTAAGAGTTTTTAAGTGTGTGTTTTAAGCAATGTGATAAGAAAAATAAGACCCATTGTAATGGAAGCTAAGCCGTGATGGCCACATGAATTTGTAATGATAAGATATGCTTGTGTTATGTATTTTGGTGGTTGTAGGTCAAGACTCGAGGGTTGATTGACTGTTTACAAGAAACCACTGTGAGTAACGTTATTGTAAAGATACGTTCATATGATTTATGTTCCAAATGAAATATGATAAGTTACAATTTCTGAAATTATATCTGTTTTCATGAACGAATGTTCCATGTTTGAAATCTATTATGGCATCCATAGATAGTCCCAAGTCATGGGGGACGGCATGTTAATGCGGGTCCATGACATACATGTGATTACGAGATCTCGTTAGCCACTTCATTGTGGTGATATGTGCTTAATCGGTATCCGGAACCGATTACTCTAGTCGGAAGATGATATGTGATGTGTTCTATGGGATGTACCATTATTATGTGCTGATACGAGAATGATTATGCTATGATCTATTTTACGCTTATGACATGTTCGGATTTCGTTCACTAACCTCTTTACCTTAATGTTATTCACTGGGCTATAGCTTACTGTGTGTTTATATATGTATAGGTGGGCATTTTGGAGATCGAGCTCGAAGGCTTTTGTCTGGATCTATGTCCTGTTGTCAGCCAACCATTGCGCCTCACATGGAGGTTCCTGAAGTGTCATGTGCTAAAGTTCTACTGTTTCTGTATATGAGAGTTCCTTGTTTTGTTGGCTGTACTTGAGATGTTATTGCTAAGTGTGTGGGTATAATGAGAAAATGGTTTTTGGTTATGTATATAAAGTTTTAAATATTCTATTTCATGTAAGTCTACACAGCTCATTGGACAACTATATTTATGTATTTGCTTCCGCTAACCCCTTAATTTTGTTAATCAGTTCAGAGGCCTTCGGTAATCTAAGCATTACTGGCCGGTTACAATGCTAAACCTATAGGGACGGGTTTGGGTCGTGACACACCTTCACCTATCATCTGTGCACCCAACAGTTATTGGCTCAGGTGTCTTTAGTAAGACACCTTGCAGTCGAAGCACAGCCTTAAGGACATCATTGAAATACTTACTAACTGTTTGACCAGACCTCATAAAATTGAATTTGACATTTCGATTTTTATAGTGGTTCCCAAGCACAGTTAAGAACATAGCAACCTTTTCCTCTAACACAACATATTTTGAATCTGACACACACTTTGTTCTGATAAGCCCACACAACCGCATAAAGGTATGCCTATTCATTCTTAGTTATTCATGGCAGGCTATGTCATTATCTTTGACCAACCTATTTAGGTGGTCGAGTTATTGTTTGAAAGGATTAGGATTTCTACTTATTTTTCTCGTAGTCTCAAATCTTTCCAGTGCAGCATGCAAAATGACAATATAAACTCCACAAGTATAATTCATGGATGATACAATATGTTGCAGGGCAACATAGGCCTCAATGAGGTCCCTCCTACCATCAAATCCTTTATTATTTGCCATCTATGAAAAGAAATGGTGCACAAGAAAATTAAATAACTAAAGCAATCAAATAGATAACTAAATCAATGCTAACTATTATTCACAGCAGCCCCATGTAAACAATTAGATTTGATAGAAAATAATCTTATCCACAAGAAGCATTCAATAAGAATGATTATCAAGCTACATAAAAAATCAAACTTTTGACATAATTTTGTAAACAATCAAATAATGTAAAAAAATCAATCTGATTATAAAAATCTGATTATGTAAACTAACTTTCCCAATATATCAATCTTGGGAAAAATCTAATTATAAAAATCTGATTATCAAACAAAAATCAATCTTTAAACTATCTTTCCCAATATATAAAAATCTAATTATGTAAAAAAATCTAACTCTTCATAGATTATTTATTTATTTATTTAATGTCAAGAGTTTGATTCAATCAAATCCCTAGATTTTTACATACAAAACAAACAAATTTTTATTGCTTGAATCAAAGCCCCCCCCCAAAAAAAAACAATAAAGCAATAAAACAGAGACATAAAATCTGGTTCCAATAAAACAATAAAACAGAGACAAATTTTTATTGCTTGAATCAAATTTGATTACAAAACAATCAAAGCCCCCCCCCCCCCCCCAAAAAAAAAAACAAAAAAAAACAAAATCTGTTTGATTAGAAAGTTTCTGGCTCTCTTGTCTAGATTAAACAAAAATAGTGGGTTTAGAAAGTTCCAAAAATCATTGAAAGTTTAGATTGAACAAAAAGTTCCAAAAATCAGTGGGTTTATAACGTTCCAAAAAGGGCCAAAAAGTTTCAAAGTTCCAAATCAGTGGGTTTAGAAATCAGTTTAGATTTCCAAAAATCAATTTAGATTGAAACTTTCACAAGTTTCTGGCCCTCTTGTTTACGATTTTTGTTATCTCAGTGGGTTTAGAAACTTTCTGGCCCTCTTGTTTATGATTAGAAAGTTTAGATTGAACAAAAATCAGTGGGTTTAGAAAGTTCCAAAAATCATAGACAAGAGGGTAAAAATCAGCCTCAAGAGGGTTTAGATTGAACAAAAATCAGTGGAAAGACCACAAATGGTTTACATAAAAATCGTACAAGAAAAACCCAAAACCAGAAAATAAAAAAAGAGCAAAGTAGATAGAAACGATGATTATCACCGGAAAGAAGTCTTGCCAACGGAAATCAGTCACAAAATTGAGTAGATCTACACTTGCAAAACTAGAGTCTTTTTCTCTGCTGGATGTATGAGCTGCATATATTTTCTTGAGCCCTAGTCTGTGTATATAAGATAGACGAGGATATATTGGACTTTTTAACTCATATCCTAGACCAGGGGATATGATATAATGGAGGGGGTGGTAGTATTGTATATCCTCCAATTTTGGGGGATATACAATCCCATGGTATATTATATCCTCTTTAAAAGAAAATTGCAAATATGAGATATGTGGACCCCACAGAATATAATATCCAATCCCAACCTTTATATCCTGGAATCAAACAGGGCCCAAGGGTTCAATTAACGTCTGATTGAACCCTAACCAAGTTATTATCTTGCATCACTTTTAATCCTCATTTTATTCCATTTTAATTACCAACCATTCCTTAGTAAATTAAGTCCAAAGGTGAGCTTTAAGTTCTCTAATGGAAAGAAACATCAAACCAAGAGTTGTTTTAGGCATGAGAGAAGTGTCATGCCGTTAGTAATGAACCCCCAAAGGGATTAAACCATTAAGCACAAGATCTCAATCTCATGCTTTAAACAAACAACTAGTTTGAACCAACTGTCAAAGCAAAGCAAAAGCCAAGAAATGAAGGAGGTTGCAGAAGTGATTAGAGGTGAAAACAAATATGGAAAGCCATAAACAAATGCTATCAACTCAAATAGGTTGGTGGCTAAAGCCTAAACCACCAAGTCTATGAGGACAATTACACTACAAACATGCAATCCAAGGTTAAAATGCAATGAACCACTAAAAACAGTGCTAAATCAGTCCTAAAACATGCTGGAATCAAGACAAAAAAAGCTAGAACAATAAGCTAAAACATGGAGCATATTAAGCTAGTAAACAAAACATAAGGAATGGAGACTACCCCCTCCATTTTTTAGACTTCAAAACAACATTTTAGCCATTGAAAGAGCTCTGAAAATCAGTGTTTAAAAGCTCCAAAAAAAAAAAAAGTAGTGTAAAGGTGGGAAACACAAAGGTAAAGGCTAGAGAAGCAAGGCAGAAACAAAGGTGAACCACCCCTCCACCCTTTAAGGCCTTAAACCACAAGTTTTAATCCAAAATTACAAAGTTTATACAGTCCACAAACAGAAGAAAAATAGTAAAAGAAGCAAACGAAGCAAGGAAACAAGCCAAGCCTTATACCTCTTGAAGAGGAGAACACTTCTAAGCAACAATTCAACACATACACACACTCAAGAGCTCAAAGTAGGCTCAAAAGTACCTCAGCTCAAAGATGGAAAGGTTTGGTTTAGAGTGTATAGGTAAATGCTTAAGCAATTTGCAAGAGAGAGAGAGAGAGAATTGTAAAAAAAGAGAAAATATTTTGCTCCAAAATTTTCCAACCTTAAAGATGGAAGGGGAGGTTTCCTATATATAGACCAACATCAAACTCCCTCAGAAATATCAATACATACACGTGTAAGCAAGTGCATGCATCTTTGACAACAGCTGGCACAACTGGTAGAAAATATCTACAAAACACACTTGTGGCCGGCAGGCCACACAAGTAGCCAACAACCAAGATCAGTGGCCAGCAACCAAAGGTGGTGGCTGGTAGGTTCCAAGGGTTTTCAGGCTTAAAGATCTATGGTTGTAGTCCAAAACAAGGCAAGAGGTGTATAGGGTTTGAAGGCTCAAAGCTGTGGCATTCTGCTAAGGACTCCGAGCACTTGACAAGCTTACACATTCATCATTTTGTGTGCAAGTGGTGACGTCCAAGTCGTAAGGGCGGTCAAAAATGGGGTGTCTACAGGGACCCTAGGCCGCATGTGTAGTGATGCTATAAAACCAGTCCGAAAACTACTCTGTTATGGCAGTGGGTTCCTTTGCAAATTTCAATCATATTTACATGCAATTCTCTCCCATAACTCATATAAACATGCTAAACTTGAGCCTTGATCATGACACACAACTCAACACTTTATTTTACAATATCAAATGTTCATCACAACTTTGAATGAAACTCAAATTTCCATGTAAGAGTTCAAGGCTTGAATTATCATGCTACTTCATACAATTTTCCATCTTTGAGCTTCAATCTTCAAATCCCATAAAAATAGTTCCCTTCAATTTGAAAACTCAAACAAGAAAATACATAGATGATCATGAAGTTCAAGAATTATGCCATGCATGGTAAGTTTTAAAAATTAATGCATCTAATTTCTTATTTCTATGATCATATATTCTCACCTCTAAGCTTACTTCAAGACTTGTAATGTATAATCATAAACCTTGCCATATTAAGCTTCAAATTCTCAATTCCCATGGAGTTTTCTCTTCAATTAATTTGGAGGTTTATGCAAGTACATGAATGTATGATCATGAATAGTTAAGAATCTTGCCATGCATGTATCAATTTCCATCTATATCAACAAATGTTAAATAAACTTATGAGTTCCTTAACCATTCTTGAATTTCTTAAGTTATGAGTACATTACTTCAATTTCATAAGATTAAAAAGAGGAGTTCTTACCTAGAGTGAACAATTTGAGTTGTCTTAAATGTCTTTCCCTAACCCTCTCTTCAATTTTTTCTTCTTCTTCTAATCTTAGTAGTTGAACTCTCAAATGCCTACCCCTTCTCTCTCTACATGTGTGTGTGCAAAGGACTTAACCAAACCCACTATCTTCCCTTATACCAATTAAAATGAGTAGGATTTTAATTAATTCAACTAAAGCTAATAAATCATTTCTAATTAAATTAGATTAATCCTTATCACAATATAATCTTAATTCCATCAAATTTTATTTTATTAGTGTGAATTAGGCTCTAATTCCTATCCAATTTCATAATTTTGATTTGTTAAAATTAACGAATCAGACAGGTTTAAGTCTCACCCTAACCTATCTGTCTACAATAATACAATTCAAATAATCACATGGCAATTCAATAATACTTCATAACACATAATCACATAATTAACAATAAGCATATAATCAACATAATTAATTTGCTTAATTAAGGAGATGGTCGTCACACTTATACTCATCTTATATACTGTCATGCACAGCTTGACAATTGGTAATGGCTTAACTTTCCTCATCTTTGTTTTATAATTTTGAAATTTTTAATGTTTTGTTGAATGTCATTTATCAAGTAATGATGTTGAAGAAAAAAGGGATTGCCTAATAAAATCCAAGTCTAAAGACAATTAGGCATTAGTTGCTAAGAAAATTGGGTTCCAAACTAATAGTTCATCCGGACATAGCATTCCCCATAATAGAATATGTTCAGACTAAGAAAGTGTTCAGATTAATTAGTTAAATTGAAAATTTGATAGATTTTCTCAATCCCTCCTCATAATCCTAAAACAATCCAAACATTGGAATGGGATACACAATTTAGAGGAATTTATAAAATGCTAATCTCATTTAATCCAGTCTGTCCAATCAAACATAACATAAAAGTTTTTATATTAGATTATGAAACAATTTGTATTGTATTGCTAAGGTTTTAGTACTGAACCATAGTATTAGTAGAGATAAGAACATGCATCACTTCTTTCATGTTGAAGTGAGTACTAACCAACATCAAATGGGATAGGTAATGTGATCAGTAAAACTGGAACCTCTTGTTGGTTTTCTTCTGTTAGTATATATGACCAGCAATGGATTTTTTCTCTCCTATTCACATAGTTGTATTTTAATCTTCTTAGCTTATGTTTTATTAATGCCAATGTCTCATCTGCATATCCAATATTCTAGACAGTGTTGATAATGGCCATTATTGTAGGTGGAAACATTTGGCGCAATAGTAGAAACTAAAAAAAATCTCTTGCATTCTTGATAAGTATGAAGTGCTCCTTCATTTTCTTTTCTTTTCTTGTTTATTGTTATGTATCCTTGTATAATAGTTAGGTTTTGGTAGGAATAAAATGACCATTGGATGAATTTTAAATTTGAAGGTTTTCTAGGATTATTGTCAAGAAAAACTAATTTAAGAGATTTTGGTACTGATACTTGAAGAGAAAAGAAAAAACTTGAAGGTGGTAATGTTGTGGACGACCCACCTGTTGATGTACCATCATTGTTTATAACTAAACTTGTTTGTGATTTCTTGTTTAATGTTGAAGATCTAAAATATTTGAATCCCTATTTTGAAGGACTTCTTGTTCTTGACCTCTATTATATGCAATGTTATAGCCTCTATTTTATTTATACATCTTGATATATATTATATATTTTGATCTATATTATGAATTTCACAAGGTTTATAATCACATTCTTCCAAATTACATATTACATCAATTCATGGGCACATGCTATATCGTGCAAAATTAAGAGCTCTTCTTAGAGAATCTGCAACTTTGAGATTTTGTTCTTTAATCGAAACTGGTGTAAATACAATATTGTGCACCAATTTGTTTGATAATTAGATTACCTTAAATGGTGCAAAAATGGCTTAAACACAATTTATAGAAAAGTGCATTACTTGTAAACCCGCAAGCATTCCTTGATATGAAACTTTTACTTTACTTCTGACTCCATCATAAACTAATTGCAATAATGATAGGGAGGTCCATGGGTCAACTTAAGTATTTGACCTATTTACACACACACAACATACCTCTCTTGGATTTGTCATGAATTATTAGTCTCAGTTCATTGTTTTGTCAAACACTTCACTTTCTAGAACTTGCTTATTTTTATTGATGTTATGGAGTTGCCGCTAGACATGATTTTTGTAATTTGTCAAAGCTCATGGTTGCAAGAAATATACTAAAGGATATGTGGAGTTAGTTGAATGAACATATATTGAGCTTCATGTACAAGGTGTAGGGCTGTAAATGTCTCAGGTTATTCATAAGTAATTAAGGCAAGGCTTATTATGAGCTCTTGAATTCTCATTTCTTGGCCTGACCAACCTTATACTCAAGCTGGACCTCCTAGCTTATTAATGAGTAGCAGTGTTCTGTGGCCCTTCAGCTCTTTAGAATCGATGTTAATAGAGCTTATAAATGTATATTATTCTGTGATCACTACAATTGTCTTTCCTAAAATAAAAATAAAAAGGCTTATAAATGATGTGATTAAGAACATTATTAGGGCCATCTTTCATCCTACATTGCCTCTCTAACCATCCTTATATCTCTAAGTGAGAAGCTTTTTACCGGATCATAGAGTAGAGAATCAGTTCCTTAAAATAAGTTTAGACAACATCTCTTTAATAATTGCATTCTATAGTCCTAAGCCACCTGTATACACTTACCAAGCAACATTTTCAAACAATGTTCCAATTATGAATTGAACCTTGTGCTTTCACAATGAATTCCAATAAATTTTTGCAATATCTAAATGTCACTTGTGTGTCGGCCGAAGGATCAGTTATGTTGGTAGAATGGACGGCGATAGAGGCTAAGGCCAATACGGTTCATGAACCTTGACCGACAGCTAGCTTGTAGTTCAGAAGAGGTAGCAATGATAAGGTTTTTGATTCTGTTTCTCTTCGTCATTTTTTCTTCCTCAGTTAAACAGATTAGTGGAACGTCTGGAAGGATTGGATGTGGCGGAGGAGAAGGTTCTATGAAATCTATGACTTTGCTTTTCCGTTTCGTCGAATACCGGTAGCTCGGCACGTAACAGAGGAGATCGTGGTAGCAGCGTTTTTTGTATTCCAACACGATTCTCACTGCGTCTTCGTTAGGATAAGGATACAACACTTGTAGCTCGATGATACTTGTAAAATAAAATTTGTTAGCTCGAAAAAATAAGCCCAAATAAGTTGACCGGTTAAAGTTCAACTTACTTGTTGAGCCTTTATTTTTACTTATGTACTAACCGAGTACATCAACGGTCTCATAATTACCGATCACCCAAAAGAAATCATCGTCGTGCAAATCTTTGTCCAGTGTGCCAGTCACTAAACGTTCATGGCCTGGTCTTATTTTTAAGTACCAATTAAAACCATCAGTTGTATGATCGAGCATGTATTTGTGCAATATCTCGGCCAGGCCTAAGTTTAAATCAAGCCACCGATTTAGTTCGGCAACTCCATTTATTATTCGGAATGTGTTAGTGGACACTTGTGTAGGGTACAACCTGGTCCATCTTAAGAACTCGTAGATCAAGGGTTATATCGAGAAGCGAAGCCTCCATTCAACTATGGATAGCACAGTGAAGGGGTAAGCATTCTCTCTACCCCAAGGAAGGATCCCTTCCTTGCCAAGCTCGAAGTGCATGTCGGTTAGGATGCCATATTCCTCGCAAAAATCGGTTAGTCCGCCCGATGTGTTTACTAAGAAGCGATAGCGCCCCATGGAGCCTGGTGCAATCTACTCGGTAGATATGTTGGTCAAATTATGAATAATGGCTACTCAACCTTTGAGAGCGCTTGTGTTGATGTGCCTGGTCTCCTAGGATTCTGCATGGTGGAAAACCAAAATTGAGTGCAAGTGATAGTGCGGTCACCAAATGAGCTCGGTTTTAGCTTAGTCGTATAGGTAAGTTGGGTTTAGCTCTGCCACACAGACGAGCTGGGTTTTAGCTCGGTCATTTAGATGAGCCAGATTGTAGCTCTACCGTGCAAGTAAGTTGGGTTTTAGCTCGGCTGCACAAATGAACTGGGTTTTAGCGCGGCCGCATAGACAAGTTGGATGTTAGCTTGGTTATTCAGATAAGCTGGATTGTAGCTCGAATGTACAGATGGTTGGGTCTTAACTCAGTTGCGCAAATAACATGAGCTATAAGCTCATATAGGCTTGGTCGCATCTCAGCTACGCAAATGAACCAGATTTTAGCTCGATCGCGCGGCCGCCCAAGCTATTCGGCTGTCATAGCCCGGTCCTCTTTGCCAATGTCACAAACATGAAATTTGCCCAACTACATCACAATTTTGGATCAAAAACTGAATTTTTGCCCGGTCAAACTCAAACCTATTCATGTTCATCTTTTGAGATGAAGTTCATCTCTTGAGATGAGCAGTACGTCGAAGGATAAAGGATCAAGGGCAACAATGATGCAGAGTCCACAAAAGGAATGCTCTGATCTAAACACAAAATATAGAGGATGGAGATGAACAATTGGGGGTAAAGAAGATGAACAGTAGAAAGATGAGCGTAATGGTTGTATGGTTGTGTATATAAATATATATAGTACATGAAGGGCGCTAAGATTTGAAATTTTTGAAAAATCGCATCCATCATCATGAAGGGATGCACAGAACCACTAGGAAAGCTACACGTGTCCCTAAGAAGACTTTGTGTCAGCGTGGTTGGGAGTCGTTCTCTTTGAGGTGTAAGATTCGCACCACGCAGTTCAATGAATCAGATAGGCAACCTAGCTCGGCTAGTTATGGTAATCCAAATCATGCTAAAGCAGATTGGATTAAGGAGCAATTGAGAGAGAAATTTGCATCGAACAAATGGGTCGAGCAAAATCTAGATTTGGACCGAGTAGAGTTGGATTTGGGTTGTAGGCCTTAGCCTTTCAACTGAGCTAGAAGAGCGCCCAGGTGTTGGACCAAGATGTTTAGTCCGTTTGGGCCAAGGGGGCAAGCTCGATCAAATGACCGCCTTTTCTTCAACGAGGCTTGGAGGTGGTGTCCAATGACTTTGGCCGAGCTCTGGAACTGGGTAAGATTGGCCCTAGAAGGTGAGTAGGATTTGACTGGGCTAATGAAGTGACCGAGATTGACAACTCCGCCGTGTCCGGGCTGAGCGTATTGGTTGGTCCTATGTGTCAAACCGAGGAGAGGTCAAGAAGGTAATAAGATTTTCCACCGAGCTAGAGGTTCCGGTTGAGATATCCACAGCTTGACCGAGATGCAAGTTGACCGAGCTTGGAAAGTTACGTAGTAGGTTGACCAGAGCCAATCCGATTCGGTAAATGCCTGAGGCGAACAGAATGGAAGTTAGTTCGGTTGTGCGAGCTATGTGGCCTAATCTGAGTACGAGGATGAAAACCCGTTGTCCATATGCATCAATACCGTTTGGAGGTTTAGTTAATAGTGTTTGGCAGTTTTGGCGTGAACACGTATAAGGCAAAAAACGATTGTACATCTATGCGTCCAAGAAGGACGAGCAAAGTGGTGCGCGCACAAACCATATAAGCCCTGTGGCGCCTCCACATAATAAGTCTGAAACTTTCTTTACATAGAGCTACCTTTGCTTTTGTCTTTTTTCTCTCTTTTCTCTTCTCTCTCTAAGGGTGCTAACTTAATCGTTGGAGGGGTTTTCCAACAATACACCCACCAGGTAGCTCACTGTCGTTGTGTTTTCAAGCTAAACGACATCACTCAAAGTAACGCGAGGCTTGGACGAAAGGTGTACAGAAGCAAAGAATATTTGCTCCCCGTACATTTGGCAATGTCATTAAAGAAATAGTGAAGAAGAATAATATTTTATCACACATTTAAATTTATTAATATAAAATGGTGAAAATAACCCACGATACATAACATTGCTCTATTCTTATTGTCATTATCCAATGGAAGCAAAAATGATATAAATTGTTTAGGCTCAATTTGTTTAGAATGAAATAGGTAGAAAGTTATAAATAAATAAAAAAAAATAAATAAATAAATAAAATAAAAAAATTTAACTCTCATGAGTTTGTTTAGCTTGAAAGTGGTGGAAAGTATAAAAAAATTATTTTTCTTGTACAACCCATATTAACATTATAACTAATTTTTTATTTCTTGCAAAAATATAAAAAAACACAAGAAAAATTAAATGCGTGAGTTATCCATAACTAAACTTTTAAATTTTTCTATCTTTTTCTTACAAAATTTTCATCTTAATCAAATACATGCAAGAAAATATATTTCTTTTCTTTCACTTTTATTTTCTATTAAATTTTCTTTCTAATCAAATGGAACCTTAGGAATTGAGGTTGATTTATTTATGAAAGTTAACATATTATTGAATTTCTATAAAATGAATTCACAAAATTTAACAAGTAACTTCAAAGAACATCAATAGGTTTTTTTTATTATTATTGATGTAGGAGAAAAAATTAATTTAATATTCGACCTGGGCTAGGTCATTTAAGCTAGCAAGATCATATGGATATATCTCAATTGGATGGTATTGTTGTGCTCCGTGGGCTCAATTGTGGATTCAATTTTGATAATTTAAATTGTTTAATTTTTAAGATTCTTTAAGTATATCATTAATGTAAAAATTTAGATTAATCAGACAATCATAACTATATAATCAAATCATATTTGTTTTAAAAAAAATAAATAGCAAGTTTGATTTTGAGAATGATTCAAAAAACTTTTTTTTTTTTTTTTGGAAGATTGACCATGCACTACCCAATCGGTTACCCTTGCCTCATCTTCGAAGCCGCATGACCCAGGTCCATAAAAGTATCCGGCCCATAGCTTAATGGCTGCTCGACCCTATCTTGTTTTAATTGATTATTTAGACATGATTTATATATAAATATATAATTTTTTTTTTTTTGCATATAAATATATAAAATTAGAAGACAAAGGCCTTGTTTAGTTTGTTTTTCAGAAAAAATTTTGGAAAAAATTCTGTACAAACAAATTTTCAAGAGTAATCAAACCAAACAAATTTTTTTTTAAAAAATCTCAAAATTTTGTTTGGTTACCTATTTTCCAAAATCACTCTCTCTCTCATACACATCAAATCAATCACTTTTTTTAAAACTCTCTCCCCAAAACAATTTTCCAAAATCATTTCTAAAAAAAGACAAATCAAACAAGTTTTTATATTTTTTATCTCAAAAACTACTTTATAAACACAGACCAAACACACCAAATATCTCTAAGCCACCATTCACACTGAGAAAATATCTTGGCCAAAATGGGAAGAAATTGACGGGTTTAATGCAACAAAGACGTCACAAGGTTCAGATAGAACTAACTTGCTAGTGTCTAATTCAGGCAATGCCATATAATTTGCATGTGAGATATTTTGTGCATATATGAATTTTTTTAATAATACTAAATTTTCATTTGGCGTCTCTTAATGTCTGTCGAGGAATTGCCATTAGCCGGAAATCCCCCCCCCCCATTTCTCACTTGCTCTTCACTGATGATTGTTTTATTTTCAACACTATAACCCAGCGGATATCTGGTGCCTTCATTGGTTTTTAAATGCCTTCTGCTTCTTTTCTGGGCTTTGCATAAATTTTCATAAATCGGAACTTTTCGTTAGTTCAAATTTTTTACTTTCAGCCCAGGACTGGCTCGTCCCTCTTTTTGGTGTTAAAGTTGTACCAAAACCCGGGATCTATTTGGGCGCTTACTTGGGGTTCTCGGGGCGTTCTAAGTCCGAGATCTTCAATTCTCTTTTGAGCAGAGTCCAATCCAAGCTTCAAGGCTGGAAATGTGAATTTTTGAATTTTGCAGGTAGGGGAATTTTGGTGAAACATGTGCTTCACTCCATTCCTGTGTATCTCATGTCTGTTTTTTGCATGCCCGACTGTTTCCAACATAAGCTTACAGCTATAATCCGCCAGTTTCTCTGGGCTTCACCCAAGGGTCCGGGTTTACCATGGAAAAAATAGACATCTTTATGTCTTCCTAAAATTTGGGGTGGTCTCGGATTTCGAAACCTTACTTGCTTCAATCAAGCTTTACTAGCAAAGCAAGCATGGCCGCTCTTGTCCTCACCCAATTTATTGTTTTCGAAAGTTCTACTCGGCAAATATTGTCAACGAAGTTCTTTCCTTGCGGCTCAGCCTTCTTCATCATCATCTTGGGGATGGCAGAGTATATTATGGGGACGTTCGTTGTTACTGTCGGGGCTTCAGTGGGTTGTGGGTAATGGTCGGAGTATCAACCCGTTTGAAGATCAGTGGATTCCGATTGTCTCCAATCCTTGTAGAGGAAGAGGGTTGACTGATCTTTGTCCTGCAATGCGGGTAGAACATTTCATTGATCCCTCATCTTATTCTTGGCGATTGGATTTATTAAATGTGTTTTTTCCTGCCCATGTTATACCTCACATTTTATCAATTCACATTCCACATGAGGCGCTTGAGGATAAACTTGTTTGGAGCCCATTGAAACACGGCCAATATTCGGTTAAATCAGGTTACAAGCAGGCCTTAATGCAACAGTTCCCGGACTATTGTAGGCCTGATCCGGATTGGTCACTCTGGAAAAAATTATGGCACTTAAAGATCCCTCCCAAATGGACCTTGTTTTTGTGGAAATGTCTACACAATATTCTCCCGGTTAAGCACGAACTCAAGAAGCGAGGGCTCAATGTTGAACCTCTCTGCTCCCGATGCTCCGAATTTGAGGAAACTATTGAACATCTATTTTTTGACTGTCCCTTTTCTCACCGGGTTTGGCGTGGGTCTGTATTGGGATTAGATTTTGGAGTGGGAATCCCTTTATCCTTCTCCTCCTGGTTCAAGAATTGGGTGGAGCAAATTACAAATGTTGAGATTTTAGTTCATTCCATTGCCTTATTATGGGCCATCTGGTTGCAGCGTAATTCGGTTGAATTTCGGTCTGAAGCTGTGTCCATTGCGCATACATTAGCCACAGCTCGGGACTTGTTATTCACTTTTCTGTCACCATACCCTTATGTTCCTCATAACATGTCATCTGCTGCTTCTGCTGCTCTACGGCTCACTGATACACAAATTGTTTTGCAGAATGCTGCCTTTTCCCTTGCAGATTTTCCGCAACAACGGATTGTTGTCGATGGGTCTTGGATCTCGGTTACGGACAGAACTGGGTTGGCTTGGGTTTGGCTGGATGCCGATAACCACATTGTCAAGCATGAAGCCATTTTGGGGCCTCCTATGCTCTCTCCTCAACAAGCAGAGGCTGCTTCGGTTCTCCATGCAATGCGTTGGGCATCCCAGCAAGGTATCCAGTGTCTCCTCTTGCAAACCGATTGCCTGGTTTTGGTGCAACTTCTGCATACCTCTAATCAAGATAGTGATTGGCAGCTTCACTCTCTTTTGAGTGATATTTTGTTATGCTCTAAAAAATTTGTACATGTTGTCCTAGAAAAAGTAGACAGAGCCGAGGTACACTCTGCTCATTCTCTTGCAACTTCTGTAAGAATTGCTTCTGATAATTAATGCAATCTCTATGCTGCTTTAGTCCTCAAAAAAAATAAAATAAATAAATAATACTAAATTTAATAAGAAAATAATATTTAGACCTCGAAAAGGGTTTTGTTTCTCTTTTTGTTTTTATTTTATCATTGTTATTGGGACTTAAAGAGAGCAAATGCACTGCTCAATCCACACGACTTCCGGCGAAACTATTTCTAACCGCCTCTTTCCTAATCTATTCCGTTTTCGCGAAATTATTAAATATTTTCGAAATATTATGGCTCTGTTTGGTAAACCTCTTAAATTATAGTTTCACCTATTGATTTGAGTGTAGTATTTGTTTTGAATTTTCAAATCATAATTCTACACCCATTTTTCAAAACTCAATTCAAAACATAATCATTACTTTCAAAACTCATAACCAAATACATAATTCAAAACTCTTTTTAAAACTCAATTCAAATCAATATTTTAATTTTTTAAATATTTTAATTTTGTTAAGATTTTAAATATTTTAATATTTAAATATGTTACGATTTTTTTTAATTTTTTAATTTTTTGAATATTTTTAAATATTATGATTTTAATTTTTTAAATTTTAAAATATTTTATAAAAATAAATTCAAACTCTATTTTATAAAAATATTTTTAAATATTTTAATTTTTTTATTATGTATTTGGTTAGGATTTGAGTGTAGAGTTGTGAAAGTAGTACGGAGTTTCGAGATCTGTGTTTGGTTATGAGTTTTAAAAATAATTTCTTAATTGAGTTTTGTTTTATGTGTTTAGTTACGATTTGAGTGTAGAGTTGTTTTTAAATTTAAAATTTTAAATTATTTAAATTTTTTGAATATTTAAATTATTTGAATTTTTACGATTTAAATTTTTTGAATATTTATTTTAATTTTTTACTTATTAAATTTTTTAGATTATTTAAATAATTTAAATTTTTATGATTTAAATTTTTTGAATATTTATTTTGAAAAAAAATTATTTCCTTTGTAGTATTTTCAATTAAAAAATTGATTAATGTTATTTTCTGTTAATAATAAATTTTTTTAATTGAATTTTAAAAAGAATTTAGTTATGAGTGTTGATCAGAATTTTTAATAGTGTGGAAGCAGTGTATTTTGTTATGAGTTATAACAATTTGAATTAAGTTTTAAAAACTCTTTCCAAAACTCATAACCAAACAAATTTTCTTACTTCACATGTCAAATCAAACTTTCAAAACTTAATTCTAGACTCAATTCAAAACTCAATTCAACACTCTATTCAAAAATCATAACCAAATAAATTTTCTACACTCAAATCATAATTTCAAAACACAGTTTTCAAATCATAGTTAGAAAGTCTTACCAAACGGAGCCTATATGTTTGTACTACTTAACTAATCATCATTTAATATGTTATTCATGTTTTCCAATCACTCAATATAATATTTCACCTATTCACATTTTTTACCAATCATAATACTATAAAATAACACGTGTCTATACTCTAAGACTACTAAATAATTACTCTTTGGTTTCAAGCTTAGAGTTTCCCATTTCATGTTTCTAGAGACTTCTAGATAAATGGGTCTGAGATTTTTAAAAAGTAAACTAAAATATAAAAATGTTAGGTAAGAGATAAATAAAAAGGGTTAAAAACTAATTTTAATTAAATTAGTTTTTCTTAGGCCTCGTTTGGGAACAGACGTTTTTAATAATTTTTTGGTTTTTTGACTAAAATATGATGTAAAAAAAATTAATATGTTTTGGGATGACTTTTTAGCTTTTTACGAAAAGATGTGCAAAAAATAGCGAAAAAATGAAATTTTTGAATTTTTGGTATAGGTTGTTGGTTTTTTGAATTTTTTAATAATTTTTTGACTTTTTGACTAAAAAAATCACTTGCCAAATGAGGCCTTAATGATTTTTTTTAAAATTAAAATATTCTTCAAAAAATTAAAAAAAAAAAGTGGAAACAACATGTGGGGGCGGGTGTAGTGTGATGGTTGTGTGGTGTTGTGGTTTGTAGTGGTGTCGGTAGCCATTGTGGTTGTGTGGTGATAAGATTGTAGAAGCGATAGTGACGATAGTGGTAGTAGTAGTCACATGACAATTGTGGTGATGGTGGTGGTAACGACGATGTGACTTTGTAGTGCTAGCAGTGGTGGCGATGGTAATGCGACAATAGTAGTGATGGTTATGTTGGTAGTAATATATGGTTGGGTAGTTATGACAACAATGGTTGATAGAAGTAGTAGTAGTAGTGGAGTGACAGCAATGATAGTAGTATTGATAGAGTGATACTAGTATACTTCAATGATAATATAATCATAACATGTTAAATATTAAATATTTAGTATTCAAATTTAATAAATTTTAACTTGGAACTTTAGTAAAAATAATTAAAATTTTAAGGGATACAAATTGTGAAAAGAATTTAATTTATTTTTAATGAATACATTAAATTTTTAAGTGCTAAATTGAATTATCAAATACCAACTTTAGATTAACGATCTGATAACCATACTAGGTTACTTGACATCTGGAGCCCCGGGGCCATTTAGGTAGTAATGAGCAAAATTTGAGTTGAGGTTTATATTCATTGACTTTTAAGGTGATGTTTAGGTTTTTACATTAATAGTAATAATTTAACTTTTTAACTTACTAACATCCTATCTTTGACCTAAAGTTGAAAAAAAAGAAAAGAAAAAACTAACCGTCTAACTTGAAATTCCTATAAATACTCATTGCTCCATTTGTGTCAATCCATTGCCATCTCAATCTAGCTAACTGATTTTGAACAAAGTGAGAACTTGTTTCACATGGAGGGTGAAGAGAGTTCAAGCTCTTTTCCTATGGGAGAGACAGCACAAGAGAAAGGACACTCGTATGTCCCTGAATGCTATGTGATTCCAACTACACAAAGGCCTAGCTTGAATCCTCAGACCGCAGAGGTACCCCTTATTGACTTGGCTGGGTTAAAAGGGTCATCCTCGTAACGGTGTGCCATTGTCAAGGAAATTAGAAATGCTTGTCGCCGCAATGGTTCTTTTCGAGTAAGTGTGACAAGTAGTCAAGCAAACCTGCTTCTTCTCTCTTTTTTGTCCCTTTTGATTTAAATACAATTTGGATAACTTAAGTTTGCTTTAATGCTTTTAAGGACTTTATTGATTCTTCTCCCCCCTTTTTGCCCTTTTGCACTTAGATACGGTTTGTATAAGTTATGCCATGTTTGCTATGTTGCTTATAAGAACTATCTTGAAAACACTATTTGAAAATAGTTTGTCAAATAAATTTCTTGTGTAATTTTTTTTTTTTTTTCAAGAATAAAAGTGAAAAAGGTTAAATTTTTCTTTGTTTTGGTTGGGGACCACTGTTTTCAATGCAAAATTGACTATGTTCGTTAGCAAAATGATTTATTTATTTTTTTTGGGATATAGTTTGTTTGGTTAGTTTTTTTTTTTTTTTTTTTTTTGTAATTTATGTTTTCTTTTGATTTTTGAGAATAGAAATCGAAAATGAGTAGTTTGTTTCTTTGTTTTGGTTGAGGAGCATCGTGTTCAATGCAAAATTGATGACTTGCGTAAGCGACATAATCTGTGTTTTTGGGGTGCAATTTGTCTGCTTTTGTATCCATTTCAATTTTTTCATTTTTGAGAGCAGAAAACAAAAACAATTCATTTTTTTATTTTTTTTCTGAGTATTGTGTTCAAAGCAAAATTGACTACATGCCTTAGCAACATGCTTTGTCCTTTTTGGGTGATATGATACCATTTTAATCCATCTTTTCTTTTCTTTTCTTTACAATACTACCTACTTAATAAAAGTATTAAAAAAATACTCATAATTTGAAATTTACATTTATTATTGGTCTGATCTCATTAAATCTTAGATGACCAAAAGCATGAAATTACAATCTTTTTTTTTGGGGGGGAGGGGGGAATCCGAAGTGAAAATTATAACCTTATTTACTCAAAATACAGACGTTCATGTTTTTGCCACCGATTTGCAATTCCAGGCTAAATTTACATAGGGATGTAAACAGTTCGGTTCGGTCAATATTAAGAAAAAATTTAGCACCGAATCGATCCTTTTGATTTTTATGATTGCAATACAGATCATATGTTACGGTTCCGTTTTATCGGTTTTGTCAGTTTGATATAAAAGAGAAATTTACATGAAATTTTAAAAAGTTTTATAATAGATTATAAAATTTTACATTGAAAATAAATGAAGAAAATTGCTCTATAAATATTTTTCTCCCTAATTTTTATCACAAATGTGTATTATATTAGTTACTTTTCATATAATATTCAAGAAATTATAATATAAAAATATTTAAATATAATATTCGCTCAGTTCAGTTTGCATCAGTATAAAAAGTTTCAAAATCGAAACAAACCATATGTTATGAAAAACAGACCGAAAATTAAAATTTCGGTCGATTTCGATCGGTTGGCTTGGTTTTATTGGTTTTTCTTACATCCTTAAATTTACACTATAAATTTCAAATTATTAGTATTTTTCTTAGTATGCAACATTTATGTTTCAAAAAATAATTTAAAAAATGTTTATTTACCCATTCTAACTATTTGCATAAAAATCAATGATAATAAATATTGTTTGTTTCCCTTAACAGATCATTAATCATGGGATAGACCAAACTGTTCTTGATGGAGCTCTTTCTTCGGCCTCGGGTTTTTTTGGCTTGCCAGCGAAGGAGAAGGTGAAATTTTGTAGAAAGTTATGAAAACAGAGACTCAACATTCATATATTTTCAGTCATTGATAGCTCACTCACACACTTACAATTCACTCAAGATAGTATCTATATATAGAGGTCTAATACAGTCTTCTAGAATCTCTAACAGTCTAACAGAATTTGCATATCACAAGTTAGTTACAACTGCCACACGTGGACTGCATAACTATTTTGGCAACTATGGCTGCTTCTATAACTGTGGCTGAAGTGTAGCTTGTGGCTGAAGTGTGGATTGAGCTGAAGTGGCTTGCTTCTGCAACTGTGGCTAAAGTGGGGATTGAGTTGAAGCTGCAGCTGAATTATATGCAGGCCTTGTTGGCTCAGTAGGCTCAACATTCCCTTGCAAGCTGATGGGCTGCTCAAAGACCATGAGCTTGTCCTTGAGATACTAAAATCTTGAAATAGACAAGGGCTTGGTAAACAAATCAACTAGTTAATCAACAGTAGGAATGTATTGAACAACAAACTGCTTAGCCAAAATTTTATCGCGTGCAAAATGACAATCAATTTCGATATGCTTTGAGCGAGAATGAAATACGGGATTGGAAGCCAAGACAGATTATCACACCAAAGCACAGGTGTGGTAGATGAAGAGATACCCATTTCAGTAAGCAACATTATAATCCAACTAAGCTCAGCAGCAGTATGTGCTAAAGCACGATACTCTGCCTCAGTGGACGAGTGGGACACAGTGGCCTGTTTCTTTGCAGACCAAGACACCAGATTATCCCCCAAAAACACACAATAACCTGAGATAGACTTTCTATCATGAATATCACCAGCCCAATTAGCATCTAAAAAACCATGAAGATTAAAAGAACTGGGAGTATAGTGCAACCCATGAGGGAGAGTAGCCTGCACAAATCTCAGAATCCTTTTAACAGCAGCAAAGTGACCCACTGTAGGAGCATGCATGTGCTGACATGCTTGATTGACAGCCAAAGAGAGATCAGGTTGGGTAATTGTAAGATATTGTAAAGCTCCAACAAGACTCCTATAAAGGGCAGGGTTATCAAATGGACGAGAAGCATTTGGAGGAGTACTGGGCTTGACAGATATAGGAGAGGAACAAGGTTTACAGGCAGAAAGACCTGCTTTCAAGAGGATGTCCTTGGCATATTTTTGCTGAAACAGAAAATATCCTGTATTGGTAGACTGAACAAATATGCCAAGGAAATAGGAAATATTCTCTAATTCCTTCATAGAAAAGGAATTATGCATGTGAGTGATAAGGTGCTGAATATGGACAGAATTATTTCCAGTAAGCAAGATATCATCAACATAGATGAGTAAGTAAGTAACTGAGGTAGAAGTTCTTTGAATGAAGAGGGAGGAATCACATTTACTATTGACAAAACCTTGGGAAAGTAAGAAGGTAGAAAAGGTGGAATACCACGCCCGGGGAGCTTGTTTGAGACCATATAAGGCTTTGTGAAGTTTGCAAACATGAGAAGGGAAGGAAGTGTCTACAAACCCTGGAGGTTGAAGCATAAACACCTCTTCATCAAGAATGCCATGAAGGAAGGCATTGGAAATATCCAATTGCTTAAGAGACCAGTTATGATGAAGAGCAAGGCAAAGCAAAATTCGAATAGTAGGTTGCTTAGCAACGGGGTTAAAGGTTTCATGAAAGCAAGTCCTTCTTGTTGTAAGTACCCTTTGGCCACTAATCGAGCTTTATATCGGGCAATGGATCCATCGAAGTTCCGTTTTACCTTGAAGACCTATTTACACCCAATAGCATTTTTAGTAGGTGGAAAAGACACTAAGAACCAAGTGTGTTGTTTTTGCAAGGTATGAAATTCTTCAAGCATAGCCTTATGCCAGATGGGTGAAAGTAAGGCCTCTTTGTAGGAAGGTGGTTCTGAATCTGAAAAAGAATCAATAGTCTTAGCAGTAGCCAAACAATGAGGGGATGCAACAGATTTGGATCTAGTGATCATAGGATGGATATTAGAGGAAGTAAAAGGTAGAAGAGGGAGTTGGATGGCAATAGATTGAATAGGAATGTGAGACACTGGAGGAGAAGAAACAAAGGGAAGAGAAGCAGAGGAATTCTGAGTCTGTGTCTGAGTATGAGGATGCTGTGACTGAGAGTAATGAGAAGCAGACTGTGAATTCTGCTGAAGCTGTGCCTGAGAAGCAGATTGTGAATGCTGCTGATTTTGTGCCTGAATCTGATGTGAAATCTGCTGATTCTGTGCCTGAGAAGCAGAATGTGAATTCTGCTGATGTTGTGCCTGAAGCTGATGTGAATGCTGCTGAATTTGAGGTGAATACTGCTGAGCCTGTGCCTGAGAAGTAGATTGGGAATTCTGTATCTGAGAAGCAAACTGCTGAGCATGAATCTGGGGCTGCACTGGAGAAATATGAGGAGAATGATGAGATGGTGAGGAAGAGAATGAGCAGGTGAAGAGGAGGAACCAAAAGGAAAGATATGCTCATGAAAGACAACATGTCTAGAGAGATAAACATTGCCTGATTTAGGATCAAGACACCTGTAGCCTTTGGCAAAAGGATGGTAGCCAAGAAAGACACATGCCATAGATTTGGGTTGAAGTTGAGTAGACTGATAAGGCTTGAGCCAAGGAAAGCATTGGCAGCCAAAAGTTTTAAAATAGGAAAAGTCTGGTATGGATTTAAAGAGAACTTCAAAAGGAGACTTGTGATTAAGATTGGAGGATGGTAGTCTGTTAATAAGAAAAGTAGCAATAGCTATGGCATCAAACCAGTAGTGCAAAGGAACAGAAGAATGATGGAGAAGAGCTGTAGCAGTCTTAGTGATATGTCTGTGCTTTCTCTCAGCAATACCATTTTAAGAGGGAGTATAGGGACAAGAATGTTGATGAATAATTCCATGAGTAGTCAAATATGTTCTCATTTTGGATGTAAAATATTCTGAGCCTCCATCAGTTTGTAAAATATGTAAAGTAGTGGCAAACTGATTTTCAACATAAGCCTTAAACTCCATGAATTTAGCACAAACTTCACTCTTATAAGCTAAAGGATAAAGCCAAGTAAATCTATTAAAATCATCAACAAACAGAACATAATACTTATAACCAGAACTAGAAACATATGGACCCCAAACATCACTATGGATGAGGGAAAGTGGTGCATTTACAATAGAATTGGACAGATGAAAAGGAAGCTTATGACTCTTAGCTACACAACAGTCAATACAATCAAAAGTAGTAGACTTATGATCAGACTTGGAAACAGACAAGTAAGGCATGAGATGATGCAACTTTATTACAGATGGATGGCCTAATCTATTATGCCAAACAGAAGTAGAAATAGGTACAACAGCATGAGAAGAACTGAGATAAGCATGCAACATAGGTGGTGAGATGGCAGCAGCAAAAAGAGATGGATTGAAATGGTATAAGCCATTAATATTAGAACCTTGATAAAGGATTTTCTTCGAATCCTTGTCCTGAACCACAAATGTAGAATCATCAAAAGTAATGGAACAATTATTATCTTTGGCTAATTTGTGAACAGAAACAAGATTGGAGGAAATAGAAAGAGTATGTAAAACATTGTTCAATCGGAAAGAAAAATGAGGTGTAGGAAGTAAGCCATTACCAGTGTGATGAATAGGAACTGTATTACCATCACCAACTGTTATTTGATCAGATCCGTGATACGGATGAGAAGAAGTGAGATTATTCAAATCAGGTGTGATATACTCAGTAGCTGCAGAGTTGAGATACCAAGGGACTGAAGAGGAAGAAGCTGTATGAGAGAAAGCAACAAAGGCCTTTGAATTGTTCTCTGTAGAAGTGGTAGACTGAAACTGTGGATCCATTCTATACCAGCAATCTAAAGCAACGTGACCATGTCCTCCACAAATTTGACAGGTCAAAGAAAAAGCAGATCGACCTCGTCCTCGAAATGAACCACGGCTAGCATGATTCTTAGGATAACTAGAAGAATAGGAAGAACCAGAGAAATTCTGATTCTGTGAATGATTATTTTGAAATCCATTTGATCCATATGAACGACCTCCTCGTCCTCCTCTAGAATATCTTCCTCGAGATCCAGAACCTCGATAGGTATAATTCAAAGAACCTCGAACAGAAGAGAAGGCCACAGTAGGCTCAATATGATCTTTGTGATGTTTAGACTCAACATGTATGGCTTCAGAGAGAAGCAGAGAACTCAGTTCATCCATTAAAATGGATTCTGAACGGGTTCTAATTGTTGTCTTAAATGCATCATATTCTTCAGGAAGTCCATTCAAGATCAGAAGCACGAGATCTTCATCATCAATGAATGCAGAAGCAAGAGCTAACTGACTCACTAACCCTTTGATTTTTGTGAGATATGCCTCCATGGAATCAGTTTTCTTGGTAACACTGTTTAGTTTGTTCTTGAGTTGATGCACATGAGATCGAGAAAGTGCAGTAAACCTTTTGTGCAAAGCACTCCAAACCTCAGAACAACTATGAAGAGAAAGAACTGTGGAATAGATTGCAAGTGATAGAGTTGCAGTTATGCAACTAAGAAGATGTGCATCTACAAGTTTCCATTGACAATAGGCAGGATTATCAACCTCTGATCCAGAATCATCTTTGATTGTAACAGATGGACAAGGTGAAGTACCATCAACAATTCCAAGTAAATCAGTAGCTTTCAAAATATTCGGAGTTTGATTTTTCCAAATCAGAAAATTTGAAGCATCAAGTTTGACAGTGATAAACGAAGACAGATTGGAAATGAGAAGAGAAAGATTAGAAGGAATCGAATTTGAAGACATTGAATTGACTGAAACAGGAAGATGAATCAAGATTGAACACAGATGAGGATCAACTCGCAAGAGATTGAAGCTCTGATACCATGTAGAAAGTTATGAAAACGGAGACTCAACATTCATATATTTTCATTCATTAATAGCTCACTCACACACTTACAATTCACTCAAGATAGTATCTATATATAGAGGTCTAATACAGTCTTCTAGACTCTCTAACAGTCTAACAGAATTTGCATATCACAAGTTAGTTACAACTGCCACACGTGGACTGCATAACTATTTTGGCAACTGTGGCTGCTTCTGTAACTGTTGGCTACTTCTGTAACTGTGGCTGAAGTGTGGATTGAGCTGAAGTGGCTTGCTTCTGCAACTGTGGCTGAAGTGGGGATTGAGTTGAAGCTACAGCTGAATTATATGCAGGCCTTGTTGGCTCAGTATTGTTGGCTCAGTAGGCTCAACAAATTTATATCTAACGATGTGAATAGGCCAGTACGGTATGGGACAAGTTTAAAGGATGGAGCAGACAAGATTCAGTTTTGGAGGGTTTTTCTTAAACATTATGCACATCCATTGGAAGATTTTGTTAAATCATGGCCTCAGAATCCACCATATTACAGGTACATATATGACTACATAATTTTAAACTTTGTTTTTATCATATTATTATTAGTTAAGAATATCCCACTGCATCTTTTCCAAGTTTAGCACCCGTCGAGTAATTTACATTAGTTATGCTACAAACTTTAAAGTTAGTTTTTTAAATTTATTTTGATTTTTTAAAATTTTAACTTATTATTATTTTTTTCAAAAATCCTTCTCAACTAGACTATTTTATAAAGTAAAAAAAAAAAAGAATCAATTTTGAAAAAAGTTATTAAAGATGAAAATAAACCAAATTTTAAATTGACTATTATTGTCTTTTCTGAACTTTTTTCAATCTTTTTGTTTTATACTTTTAAGACCCTCTATTTGAAAACCCCAAATAAACCGAACTAAAAGTCAAAAAAAAAAAAAAAAATCAACCCTAAGTGTCATCTCTCCCATTGTAGGCGGGTATATCTAGATGAAGTTATATTTTTATCTTTCTAAATGAATATTAATGACTAAATTCCATTGCTATTTCTTTTTCTTATCTGCTTAGCATTGCATCAAACATTCATAAAATTGTTGGAAAAAGACAGCAAACAGTGCACCTACAAAGCTTAATTCTAGTCGATCTTAGTGACTTAATTCCAAAGTATTCATCTAGTATATACACATGCATATGTATACATATATATATATATATATACTTTACTCTGTCACAGACACTATGGTCATGTTTGTTTGGGTGGACATGAGCTTGGGATTATACTAATAGTCCAATAAAATTATTAATCCGATATTTGGTTAAACAATTGAAGTACGGACTAATTATTTTAAACTTGACTATTAGTTAAGATAGGATACATAATCTAACGGATTCGTAGTCCTAGGACTATTAGTCAATGGAATGCTAATCCAGTCCGCCCAAACAAACATGGCCTATGTGTCATAATCATATAGTTGCGAAGATATAGATTGAGAAAGGTGGGTTGCATTTGTCATTATGGGACACAAAACTTTTTAGTAACTGAATATAGAATTAACAATCTCAAAACTAGAGTAATTTTGAACGCGCATGTTGCGACTTGTGTTTAGCTTTGTTTTTTTTTTTTTCTTTTTCTTTTTAACCCTTCTAGTTAAGGAAGGTTAAAACTACTGTACATGCAAAAATGTGTTGTTTGTTTCTAAACAAGTTTCGAATTTTGAAAAGAGTATTTAGGCTAAGTTGAGTTATTAACTTTACATAATAGTATAGATAATCGACTGCAGGTATAACTAGTCTCAGACCTTGCCCTTGTTTCTCATTAAACATCTATTCCTAAATAAACCCTAGTATTCATTTGTTTAGGGTCTGTTTGGTAATCATTCCGTTTTCAGTTTTCAATTCATATTTACAAAAATTTTAAAAACTATCATAAAAACTTGTTTGATAATTTTTTTGCTTTATAAATGGTTGTCTCAGTTTATAAACTTGAGAAAAAAACTTTTCAAATAAATTTTTTTTCAATTAATTTTTTTTTCAAATAATTTTTTTTTTCAATTTTTTTTTCAATTAATTTTTTTTTCAATTAATGTTTTTTCAAATAATTTTTTTAATTAATTTTTTTTTTCAAATAAATTTTTTTTTCAATTTTTTTTTTCAAATATTTTTTTTTCAATTAATCTTTTTTTCAATTAATTTTTTTCCCAATTAATTTTTTTTTTCAATTATTTTTTTAATTAATTTTTTTTTCATTTTTTTTCAAATAATTTTTTCCAATTAATTTTTTTTTCAATTATTTTTTTCATTAATTTTTTTTTTCAATTATAATGTGTGTGATTCCATTGTCATAAATAATAAAAATAAATATAAATATTTAGGTCTGAACAAACATTTTTTTTAGTTTATGTTTTTAAAATTTTTTAAACATTTTGTTCAAACCAAACGTGTTTATAATTTATGTTTTTTTAAAAATAAACAAAAACCAGTTTATAAAATTTTTGTAAACATAAACCAAAAACGTAAACGTTACCAAACGCTACCTTAGCAACAATGCTACATGTACAAGAAAAATAAACATAAAAATGAAAATTAACTTGTAATTCAATTCATTCTGATTGTGATAGAAACAACGAGCCAAGGTTCTCTCCTTGCAGCCTTGTACTTGCGTCCGTCCTTGCAGGTCTTCGGGTCTACTTTTAGGCCCAATTTTAATAATCCGAACCGTTCATATTTTATGATTTATTCAGTATATCATACCTGTAAAACATCAAGTTGATCGGATATCAGAAAGCATATGTTCGGAAAATTGTTTATTAAATTATTTAAAAAATAGTTTTTAGTTCAATTTTTCGAACACATACTTTCTGATATCCGATCAACTTGATTTTTTACAGGTATGATGTACTGAATAAATCATAAAATATGAACGGTTCGGATTATGAAAATTGGGCCTAAAAGTAGACCCGAAGGCCTGCAAGGACGGGCGCAAGTACGAAAGCTGCAAGGAGAGGATCCTCATTCAGAAACAACACCCATACAAAATTTGGACCGACCACACTTTTTTTTTTCATTTTTAAAAAAATGAATGCACAAAAATTATAAAATGTCTTACAAGTGAGTCATCGCCCTGTGGGCTCACTCTCTTGTGAAAAATTATGCGATGCACAAATTTTCTATCCATATAGAAACTTTATTTTTCTTTGCACTTTTTCTATACATACAACTTTTTCGTTTGGCATATGGAATATGTTGGAATGTTAAATGACAGAGAAAAGATGGGGGAGTATGCTATGGCAGAGAGAAAGTTAGCCTTGGAAATCATGGGGGCCATTACAGAGAACCTTGGAATAGGTCCTGCATACCTGAAACACAAAATGAAAGAAAGAATGCTAGTCATGGTTGCCAGCGGTTACCCTCCATGCCCTCAACCATCTCTATCACTCGGTCTGCCACCTCACTCGGACTACAGTTTCATCACAATCCTTCTTCAAAGCAGCTGTTTGAAATCTTGGACATTGAGGACGGAGAATGGAGGGTAGTTCCGGAACTTAAGGGTGCCCTACAAGTTCATGTGGGAGACCATCTTGAGGTCCTAAGCAATGGCATGTACAAAAGTGTGGTTCATAGGGCTACCCTTAATGAGAAGAAGACTAGATTCTCCATTGCTAGTCTCCACAGTTTGGGCATGAATGAGAAGATGGGGAATGCTAAAGAGCTTGTGAATGAACATCCAATTGGATACAAGGAAAGCAGTTTTAGAGATTTTCTGAAGTTTCTCGGGAAAATGATGTAACAAAAGGGAAAAACTTCATAGAGACACTTAGAATTCGTTATTAGATGGACAATAAATGATGCACTTGCTATCTTTTTATACTGGTGGGTGTTTGAGAAGTAGGTTTTTTTTGTAAGTTTTTTTAGTTATAGGATATTATTGAAGAAAAATTTTTTTGTGTTTGGGAAGATAGTTGGGTTTTTTTGTGGTTGAATGTGATATTTGTGAGAGAAAAAGTGAAATGATTATGGAATTTGATGTGATATTTTGTTTGAATTTATTTATTTATTTTTTTTTGTAAAACATTTGTCTTATAGTGAAAAAAAACAAAAAAAAAAAACCCAAAAACTAAGTTCACAAACACCTTATTTGATGTGGCATATTTACAATTATTGAATATTACTGGGATCATGTAAGACTCAAAATACCAATAACCAATAATTGTGAATGCGTCACATTATATGGTGAACTAAATGTGATATTAAAATATTATAAATGTAACATTATTATTAGATAGATACATATTGTCTAGACTTTCTATTGTTTTAGTGTCTTTTTTGTCAAAATTTATAGGTTTTTTGTCGCACATCAAAATTTAGACAATTAAATATTAAGTTAGGACTAAATCTCAATCAATATTCTATCATTCAAATCTTAGGGATGAAATAAAATCTAAACGTTCTCGTCTCTATAAGGTTTAAATAAATTTTCATACTCAAAAGATTATAAGGGATTAAAAAAACTAACAAAACGCCGACCAAATTATCCACCCTAATTTCATAACTATCTAATACCTCCAACATTAAAGTAACAATAAATAGTAAAAACAACTTAAATAAAATCATGCCAAATTATCAAAATACTAAGGTCATAAAAAAAATAATAAATACATAAACTAATATCAACCCTAAGTTCAAGGAAAAAAAAAAAAAATTCAAGCGACATGTCCAACAATTATAGTTATTTTGCGTCACCACTATAGTCACAACTAATCCAGCAAAAGAAGTTCGGCTGCACTCAAACAGAATGCACCCGAGATGTCAAGAGATAAAACAGGTCAATATACAAGTATACTGGTATGAGTACAAATATTTGACACCCATGTGTCCACCAGACACAAATAAAAGTACATTTAATTCTTGTTACAGGACAAGACAAGTGATTCCACCTGCACCGAGACAGAAGATCAGCCTTGCATAAAAAGTTAGTAAGACCCAACATTTTGCAAAAAATAAAGTTAGTATAATTTAATCATAAGTAAATTGCTAAAGAAGTATAAAAACACACTGTTTCAAGCTTAAATCATTCAAATTGACCAAAACTCAAAGAATAAAAGTTGTACATAATCAAATTTCCTAAAATGCATGGCAAACGAATTTAGTAAAAATTGAACAGGTTGGGAGAAAAACTTAATAGAAGAATCTAGACAAAATATAATCAAAAAATCTGGAACTGAAAACAAAAAGAAACTGTCCTAAGATGTTTTTTTGGGAAAATTTCAAAATACAAAAAATGTTCAGAATAATTTTTTTATTTCAATTTACACAAAATTAATAAAAATGAACTCGTTTCGTGGGTTAAACCAACATCTAAAATCTGCATTGCTAAAATAAATAAAAACTATTATAACCAAGATCAGCCGATTACAAGTTCTAATCAATTTTTTAGTACAAAGTTAAAATACAAAAGTTGACTAGAATTACGTATACATGCCTCTATCCAAATTTCGTAATTTAACGAGGTCGTTTACTATTTGTCAAGATGTACAAATCAATACAATTCAAACTATACCAATAAGTTCATATTTAATTATTTGTACCTTAACTCCACCATTTCGGCCCTTCACTTCCAGCCTACACGTATATCCCATGTGCCTCCCGTATACCTAACACCACTACGAAGCCAAACTTGCACGGGGATATCGTCCCAAGTTTGACTCACACTCTCCGGATGGTTAGCATATACGTACGCGCGTAAATCAAAGCACTCGTCTACTCCTAAGAACGAGGCAACAATATATATACACAATCTCTCATCTACTTATGAGAACAACCATAATAATGCCAAGCCTAAGACATTTAAATACATCTCATAATCCTCGCTCTTTTTTTTTTTTTTTTACACTCTTTCTCATCAACATTCAAATAAAACAACAATCCATGGAGTCATGATGGAGTATTCGGAATTTATCTATGGGTTTTAAGTTTATTTTAATTTCATATATCCATGAGTGTGATTACAATCATAAAATAAATACATATAAAACTCCTAAACTTTACATACACAACTAATCAAAACAATTAAAATCAATCCATCATCTTTATGTAAATACAATATTAAACCAATATCAAATAAATAAAAATAACGAATTAAACATAAATTAAGGAAGTGGGTTTTGCACTCACAATATTTTTTTTGAAGATCGATGAGTTACTTGAAGAATTAATAAAACCTCCAAAATAAAACCTTAACCTTTTTTCTTCCTTTCTCCACGCCCCCCTCTCTCTCTCTCTCTCTCTCTTTGCTTTCTTCCGCACACAAAGCACTCTTCTGCTTTTCTTTAGATTATAACCTAATCAGTTATTGTATAACCTAATAGCTATTATATTTTATAATATAAATACAACATAAATAAATATTATATATATTTTATCAATATATAAAACACTTTTTCTATATATAAAATATATAAATATTCGAATTACTTATATATAATTAACTATCACATTAAATTAATTAAATACCACATTAAATTCTCATGTATCCACACAATTAATAAAGTCAAAAATAAAATAAAGTAATAATAATAAATAATGACTTACGAAAAGGGGTTTTTTTTTTAAGCTCCCTAATAATAACAATTTTCTGAATAAAGGACATTAAAAAATGTAATACTGTCTCAGGTCCCTAACCAAAATATCCGCGCATTTTATCAATTTCTTGGATCAAAATACCCTTCAACTCAAACGACTGAGAAAACTCTCTCCATTCCTTCCGATCGAATTTCTCTGACACCAAGTTCCACAACTCACATTAGAGTTTCAATATCAACTTCACAATTGACATTAGGGTTTCATCATCAACAACCACTTAGAGAATTAGTCTCCATTGATTCAAATCAAATTTCTCTGACTCATATTCACTGTTCGTCGTCATCTGGTTGCGTCTTCATCACTGCGCGTCGTCGACGTCTGTTTATCTTCATCGCTATTCGTCGTCGTCTTGGTTCATCTTGTTCATCACATTGCATACTTTTCACTGTTCATCCTCAGTCTGGTAAGTTTTTTTTCTAATAGAACAGTTAACTCCATGTCTAATTTTCTTTGGCCATTACTTAGGGTTTCTATTTAAAATAAAATTTCTGGTTACATTTGTGCTTCGTTTTTGAATTTTCTCTGGTTACATTTTAGTTGTATATGTAATTTTCGCAGTGGTTGAAAATTTCTCTAGGATGTTGATTTTGTTTATTTTGAGAATTTCTGTCGCCTAATTTTATTTGGCCATTGCTTAGGGTTTCCAATGAAAATTTCCCTCTTGTGTTGAAAAATAAAATTTCTGTGCATTTAGGGCTTCTTATTGAAGCTTCTTGTGTTCTTGTGTTTGTAAATTTCTCTGGCTTGCTACATTTGTGCTTCTTTTTTGAATTTTCTCTGGTTACATTTTAGTTGTATATGTAATTTTCAGTGGTTGAAAATTTCTCTGGGATGTTTATGTTGTTTATTTTGAAAATTTCTCTGGTTACATTTTAGTTGTATATGTAATTTTCGCAGTGGTTGAAAATTTCTCTGGGATGTTTGTTTTGTTTATTTTGAAAATTTCTCTGTTGGCTAATTTTCTCTGGCCATTGCTTAGGGTTTCCAGTGAAAATTTCCCTCTTGTGTTGAAAAATAGAATTTATGTGCATTTGGGGCTTCTTATTGAAGCTTATTGTGTTCTTGTTTTTGTAAATTTCTCTGGCTTGCTACATTTGTGTTTCTCTATTGTGTAATTTTATCTGGCATGTTTATGTTTCTTCATTATTTTCTCAGCAAATTATCTGTAACTTACTACTCTATTGGTGTGTCTAATTTTCTCTGGCATTTATAATTTTCTCTGGCCAAATTACTTTTCTTACTTGTGTGTGTCTAATTTTCTCTGGCAGCATTTATAATTTTCTCTGGCAGCATTTATAATTTTCTCTGGCCAAATTATGTTTATGTCTTGTGTCTAATTTTCTCTGGCATGTTTATTTTGTTCAATGCTCCATTTCCTCAAAATTTATCTGTTGTGTAATTTTCTCTGTCATGTTTATGTTGCTACCTTGTAATTTTCTCTGTTGTGTAATCATTGCTACCTTGTAATTTTCTCTGGGATTTAATGTTTATGTTTTCATTATATAGAAATGGCAAAGCGCAGAAGCAGCACAACCCCAAAAACCCCGAAAAAGAAATTGAAAGTCTCTGTGTCTGCGTCTTATGATCTTAGATCAAAACGCAGTAGCAGCACCAGAACACCACAAAAAAAAAAAAATCCAAGTTGAAGAAGCAACAAGCATCAAGATCAAGACACCAACTTCAAGGGTGATTTTCACTCAACTACAAGCTTAACATTTTCTCTGTCATTTTCATTAGATTATAATAACAAACCTACGATTTTCTTTATACTACAAAGAAAAGTCCAGAAACATGAATAGTGCAAAAAAAAAAAAAAATGAAAAGTGCAAAGAAAACATATCAGAAAACTTTGAAAAGTGCAAACATATAAAAACACATAAAAACACAAACATATAAGTCCAGAGAAATTTGTAATACTTATCATTTGTAATACAATCATATGATTTTCTCTGGACTACAAAGAAAAGTCCATAGAAATTTCTGAACTTATATTCACTTTCAATATAACAAAAACAAAAACACATTAACATCAAGAGACAAAAATATATTAAACACAAGCACATAAAAAAATCACAGAGAAGATATGTTATGTTCACAAAACATTCAATTCAAAAAAATTTTAAAAAAAACAAAACACTTACTACTCTATTGCTACGTCTGTAAATTTCTCTGCCTACTTACAATTTTCTCTGTGATTTTCACTGCACTACAAGCTTACAATTTTCTCTGTGATTTGAGTTCAATTATAGTAACAAACCTGCAATTTTCTCTGCACTACACAAAAAATGCAAAGTGAACAAAAAACAGAGCACAAAAACGCAGAAAACAGAGCACCAAAAAGCAACTCATAAGCATGTTAACAGAGAATGAAAAAGCAACTCCAAAAATCAAAATCAACTCCATCGAAAATTCATCAATAATAGATAATGAAAAATTAACTTCAAAAATCAAAACCGACTGCACTGAGTTCGTCTCTCTCACATTGATCAAAACTAAAAACAAAAACCTAATTCAACACCTACATGATCAAATCAAATCAAAAATTGAAAACTCATCTAATTCAACTCCACATGAAATCAAATCAAACACAATGAACCAGATTTCAACTCCTACATGATCGATCAACACCTACAAACAACGAACATGATTTCAACACCTACAAACAACGAACAGGATTTCAACACCTACAAAAACCCTAGAAAATCTCCACAAAAATCTGAATCGTCAAATTCATCCTCACGTAATCTCCCACAAAATATCAATATGATCTTTAGCTGCCAAATTCAAAACAACGTATATTATAAACAAGGGTAAGACAGGTATTTTACACTCTAAAATAACATTGAGGGACCTTAGGCATCAAAAAAACAGATTGTGGACCTAATCCATTACTAAAAGTTGGATAAGGACCTTAGACTGATTCTCCCTTACGAAAAATTAGGGTCACTACAATACACATACTTCAAAAGAATCTCGCCCCGAGATTCGATAGGAGAGAGTACTAAACAAAAAGCTCCGGATGCATACACCGAACTTTCTCTTCCAATTCCCAAGTGATATTATTCTCATCTTCGCTCTATTACACTTTCACCAAGTTCATTTTCTTGCGCCGCAACTACTTTACATCCTAATCTAGAATAGTAACCGGTCGCACCACATACGTTAGATCGTCACTAATCTCCAACACTTCTGGTGATACTACTTGGGAAGGGTCTTGCACACACTTCCGTAATAAAAATACATGGAACACATTGTGAATCATAGATAAAGCAGGTAGTAGGGCTAATTTGTAAGCCACATTACCAATCCTCTCAGTGATCTCGTATGGTCTCACAAATCTAGATGCCAACTTTACTTTTTTTTCCAAACAGCATGATACCCTTTATCGACGAGACCTTCAAAAACACAAAATCTCCAACATTCAACTCAAACCCTTTATGTTTTCTATCAGTGTAACTCTTCTAACGACTCTATGCAGTCTTAATAAGCTCCCGAATAATGTTCACCTTCTCTATGGTCTCTCTCACCAACTCTGGCCCTAATAACGACACATCTCCTACCTCCATCCAATAAGCAGGTGATCGATATGGCCTCCCATACAAAGCCTCAAAAGATGTCATCCCGATACTGGAGTGATAGCTATTATTATAAGTAAACTCCACCAATGACAAGTGTTCTTCCCAACTACCACCAAGATCGAGGACACAAGCTCTCAACATATCTTCCAAGATCTGATTTACCCGCTCAGTTTGTCCATCCGTCTGAGGATAGTAAGCCGTGCTCAGGTCTAACCTAGTACCCAAAGCATGTTGAAAACTCTCCCAAAACTCTGCCACAAACAACGGATCACGATCCGAAACTATAGAAACTAGCGCGCCATGAAGTCACACCACCTCCCGAATATATAACCTAGCCAGTTTATCCGTAGTTCGGTGAACACTGATAGGAATAAAATGAGCAGACTTGGTGAGTCGGTTCATTATCACCCTAATAGATTCATTGCCTTGCTTGGACCGCGGCAATCCATCCACGAAATCCATAGAGATGTACTCCCATTTCCAAGTATAGATCTCGAGAGGCTGCAAAAGTCCAAACGATCGTTGGTGTTCTACCTTAACCTGTTGACACATATAATATTGAGAAACATACTCTCCTACGTCCTTCTTCATACCTTCCCACCAAAATGTCCTATTCAGGTCATGATACATCTTAGTCCCACCAGGATGAATGGTATATCGGGACCTATGGGCATCATCTATAATCTCTTTCCTCAATTCAACAATGTTAGGTATACACAACCTGTTCCTGAATCGCAATCCCCCTCTGAGTCCACAAACTAATCAGTAGGACAATCATCGGTCAAATCCACTGTAGACACCCCATTTTTGACCGACCTTAAGACTCAGACGTCACCGATTGAGCGCTCGGTGATGTTGCATACTGTGCTCGTTCAGAAGTCTCAGAGTCGCGGCCGTGAGCCCTGCCTCCGGACTTTCGAACCCTCTTCTGTACCTTGTCTTGGTTTGCGAGCCAGACTCGGTTTTCTCTGTTTCTTTTCCTGAGGGGAGGGAGAAGTCCTGTAGACCATCTCTCAGTGGCCGTGGGCTACATTTCGTGGCCGTAGGCCATTTTGCCCATTTCGGAGCCCGGTTCCCGGTTTTCGGAACCGTCAGGCCGTGTGCCTCGGTTCGGGACCGTCTAACCATCTCCGATTCCTCCGATTTTTGGCATACATCTTATTTACTCCCTTTTGAGGGACACTGGGGTCCGAGAGACCCACTTCGTGGCCGAATGCCACTTTCGGTGCTTAACAGCCTATTTTTCGGGACCCCGAACTGCGTGTTTTGGCCCCCGAGCATTCGTTTTGCATCGGTTTTTGTTCATTTTTGGCAGGTACCTCTGTTTTATCACCAGGAAGGTCACTGGAGGGTGGGAGGCCAGCAATTGTCTCAGCAACCAGTTATGCTCTTCCGGCGCCCTCCGACGCCTGTTTTTCTCACTTCCGAGCCAATGTTGACCACCCTAGGAGCATTTTGTTCAAGCCCAAACCACATATTTGTGTTGTACACACATGGGAGGACCCTAAAAACACATGGCCGGCCAGTAATTCCTTTTTCCATTTTTGAACCTCTTTGAAAAGTGGCTTGTTGTCTCTCTTGTTTTACAGTTGCCAATTTCCAACCACAGGGTCTTGTTGAGGACACATGGGAGGCCACCAATATGTGGTGGCCGGCCAGAAAATCAGCTTTTCATTTTTGCCCCTTGGCCGGCCGGCCATAGGGGGTGGCCGGCCGGCCACCTGCAACCAAAATAGCAGGCCGGCCATGCTCCTTGGGATGTGTGCCCTACAGCTGTGTAACTTTTTCTCCCAAAAGATCTGATTTCGGGGGACTTTTGAGGGACAAGGGAACTAAATCCCAAGCCTCTACACACTTTCACTCACTTGCTCCTCCTTCCTTGCATCCATACAGCAGCTTTAGCTCTCCTAGAAGGCTTAGAACACTTGCTTCAAGCATACACACTCATATCCATCTCCATCTCTCTCATTTTCCTCAAGTTTGGTGCCATTTCTCCATCACTACCAAGCACCACCACCACCACACCATTTCCAGCAGCAAGGGGAGCTTTTCAGAGGCTTAGAAGCAACATTCCTCAAGCCAAGAAGTAGAAAAGAAGTGGTCTTCAAGGGTAAGTTGCCATTTCCCTCTTTTGTAGCATTTTCTTGCCTCATCTCTTAGGCCTATTTTCTTACTGTTTTGGGCTTCGACCCTAACTGAAACTAGGATCTTTTTGAGCCATTATTCATGTTTGATCAAGGGCTCAACCCTGTTTGAGCCCTCCATTTGTCACTTGCTTCAATACCCCTTGGTATGCCATTATTTTGCATGAAATTTATAGCCCATGTGTGATCTGTTTTCGAGCATAATGTAAACTGTAAGTGGGCCTATTTTGAGCCCCTATTCAACATTGAAGAAGGGCTCAACACTTTTTGAGCCCCCCATGATGCACTTGCTTCATAATCTCTCCTATTTACCGTAAATTTGCATGATTTGTTTGGCCTATATGTAAATTGTTTTGGAGCATGTCATGAACTGTGAGTAAGATTATTTTGTGTCCCTCTACAACATTGTAGAAGGGATCACCACCGTTTGGGGCCTCCATGTTATACTTACCATTATACCCCTCTTTGGCCCCCATTTTTGCATGCTTTTTTTTGGCTTATCTAGCTTCTGTTTTCGGCCATAATCAGAACTTAAAGTGGTTATATTTTGACCTCCTTGGCATGTTTCATTAAGGGTCTTTGGCCATTTGATGTATATTTGGCCTACTTCATGTTATACCCTCTTGTGGCCTTAATCTTGCATTGCATTTTGAGCATGTTTTCATACTGATTTGAGGCTTTTCATCTACTGTACATGTTCCTATTTTTAGCCCCTCTTCAGTGTTGTAGAAGGGAATTTTTCCATTTGAGCTTTGCATATACCACTTGCTTCATAGCCTCCCTTGTGGAGCCATTTTTTTGTATGCCATGTTAGCCCTATTTATGATTGCTTTTTGGCCATGTTTTGTGCTGGAAAAATGTTAGTTTTGGGGCTGCCTTGCTTCTGCCTTTTCATGTCATGTATCAATTATGCATGTATAGTATAGCCGTAGGCCATTTCATGCATTGAAATCCATGTTTCGGGATCATTTCGTGCATCGGGTATTATTCCGCCTCATTTCGGGGCTGTTTTGCCCCTCATTTTACCACTGATTTTTGCATGTTTGCATATCATATTCCATGTCTTTGCCGTGTCTCATTAGAGTGGCATTTCGGTGCCTGAGGGTCCGTTCTCGGTTTGCGCGCCCGTGGGCACGCATTTCGAGATGTCTCATTTTCATCTATCGGCCTCTTATGTGAGTGTGGCTGAGGCTCTCTCATGATAGTATAAGTCCATATTGCATTGTGTATGCCATTTTAGCTCTGTTGCATTCCGTATGCCATTTTCTCGGTTTGCGCGCCCGCGGGCACGCATTTCGAGATGTCTTGTTTTCATCTAATGGCCTCCTGTGAGAGTGTGGCTGAGGCTCTCTCATGTTGGTGTAAGCCCATTATTGCATTGCGTATGCCATTTCATCCATAGCATTGTGTATGTCCGGTTGTATATCACCTCGTATAGCGTGTATGCCATTCCATGACATTGTGTATGTTAGGATTGCATATTAGCTGCATTTCATGCATGTCATGCATATTGCATCGTGTTCGGGATAGGAGTTAGCCCGGGCACGGGAAACGAGGCACGTTTCGTACTCCGAGCGACGAAACGGGTCTCAACTCCCAAGTCACCGACGCTCCGGATTATCCATGATGGAGTTAGGTTTTGTTGTAGCATTCATACGCATTCATCCTATATTGAGTTGTGCAAATCGGCTCCTCGGCCATCATGCACCGAGATGCGTGATTGGTGGCACGAGGATCGAGGCATGCATATATTTGTGAAATACATTGCTATGCCCCTTTCCTGCTCTCTGTTGCAGCATATCAAGAATCAACGGTCTTCCGAGGGTTGGCGTGCTTTTCAAGAAACATTGCAAACAGAGGCTAATTGGGGCATCCCAGTGGATTTCCGCGCAAGGCAGCCCAAACATGTAGCATTCATCAGAATCAAGGCATCCCCCTAGCTTGCATGCCAGTTTACAGTCTTTCTTTAATTTGTTAATTACTTAGGGATCTGTATTATTTGGACTGTATTATTCTTTTATTCGGACTGTATTATTTATTCGGACCCTCTGCGCGAGGGCATAATTGTAATAAGTGTGGGTGAGTGTGATGTATGTCTTCCAACCCCACGTCTTTCTTCCCTTTTATTTACCCGCTTATGATGGTTAGATATAGGGCATATTTCAATTAGCATACAGTATGACAGCATGTTTGCGTCATTCATCTGTTTTGCACGCACCGGGCTCGGCGCATCATACAAACTGCATTTGTATTTCAATTCCAAATTGAATACGTGTTAGTTGTAGCATTCCATATGCCATGTTTAGAATAGCCGAGCCTGCTATAGTTGCATCTTTGCATGTGTTGCATTAGGCATTTCTGTATATTTAGGATCATGCATGATTTCTAATGAACTTCTGTTTTGGCTTGGAGTACTCGGTAAGTTTTATGCTTTAGCATCCTTGCATGCGTGTGAGTGACTGCCATGAATAGCATGCTTACCATGAGGCTATGTGCTTATGTGACATAACTGCCTTGAATGCCTGTAGGTGGAGGTTGGGTTACTTGGATTGGGACAATGCATCAAATGTTTGTTTTAAGCCCACTAGATAGTGGCAAAATCATGTTTTCTAAGCCCACCCGAGGGTGGCAAATCCACGTCTTAGCCTACCTGCGGGTAGCACCATCAAACCATTTTCAAACAAACAAACATGAAATGTTTTGTTCCAATTCAGGCGACTCAGTCTATACTTGTATGCTGTGCGCATCACATAGTAATCTAGGCTAATAACCGGAATAAGAACATACAATGTTTTCAAAATAAGATATCATGGTTAGTAGAGGCCGGTCTTTGACCGGGCGAGCGGGGGTGCTCACGAAGTGACCTTCCCCAATCGTACCCAAGTTCCCGAGCCGAGGCAACTTTGGTGATGACGGACACGTGGCCTACGGCACCGAGTCAGGGTTTCCTAAATTTCCCATTAAAAAATATTTAGGTGGCGACTCTGTATCTGGCGAAGCAGTCCATGTTTGGCACTTCTTTCAAAAAAATCTGTTTTCAAAACGATTTGCCGGATTTGGACTCTTTGGTTCAAACTAAGAACCATGACATTCGAGTCCTTGAACTGTAGTGACCCAATATCGAACCAGAACGGGGGGGACTCGCACTCCTTTCCCCGGGATGCGTTCGGGGACGTCTACAAAGGTCATCGAGCTTGCTGACGAGAAACTTATCTAAATACTGAATCTAACAAACGTTACCCAGTAATGTCGGCTGCACAGTCAAACTACCAATGTATGCCCTCTCGACACTCTCTATTAGTTGAACATCATGCATCGAAATTAACTCCAAGGACTTCGATTCCTGAATCATCAAAGAATCTATAATCCCATGTTGTTGACTAAGTGCATCTGCAACCACATTTCATTTCCCCGAGTGGTAAAGGATCTCGAAATCATAACTGCTGATGAATTCAACCCACCTCTGTTGCCTTATGTTCAACTCTTTTTGAGAAAAAAGATATTTGAGGCTCATGCAATCTGTGTATAACTCAAAGCGCTCCCCAAACAAGTAGTGTCGCCATACTTTCAACGCAAAAACAACTGCTGCCAGCTTTAAGTCATGAGAGGATATCGTCTCTCATAAGGTTTTAATTGTCGAGAAGTATAAGATACAAATTTCTGATGCTGCATCAACACACATCCCAACCTAGTTCCACTCGCATCAGTAAACACTACTAACTTTTCCCCTTGTACTGGTATAGTTAACACCGGTGCTATAGTCAAACGCTACTTTAATTCCTAGAAAGCTCTTTCACAATCATCTGTTCATACGAACTTCACATTCTTGCAGGTTAACTTGGTCATGGGTGCTACAATAGTGGAAAACTTCTCCATAAATCTCCTGTAATAACCAGCTAGTCCTAAAAAACTCCTCACCTCTGAAGGGTTCGTAGGCTGCTTCTATTCTTTGATCGCAACAACTTTCTCAAGATCTACCACTATCCCCTGATTGGACACAACAAGTCCTAAAAATCGAACTTCTTTCTCCCAAAAGTGACTGCAGACATCCCCGAACGCGTCCCGGGAGGGTTAGGTCCCGTTCCGTTCATATTGGGTTCACTACAGTTCGGACTCGAATTGTCACGGTTCTTAATCTAAACCAAAGAGTCCAACTCTGGCAAATCGTTTTGAGAAAAAACAGATTTTGAAAAGAAGTGCCAAACATGGACTGCTTTGCCAGATACAGAGTCGCCACCTAAATATTTTTAAAATGGGAAATTTAGGAAACCCTGACTCGGTGCCAAAGGCCACGTGTCCGTCATCACCAAATGTCTTGGCTCGGGAGCTTGGGTACGATCGGGGAAGGTCAGCTATGAGCACCCCCTTTCGCCGGTCCGAAGACCGGCCTCTACTAACCGTGATATCCGATTTTGAAAACGTTATGTGTTCTTATTCCGTTTATTAGCCTAGAATTACTATGTTATGCGCACGGCAAACAAATATAGACTAGATTGCCTAATTTGGAAATAAGCATTGCATATCCGTTCGTTTTGAAAAGGCTTTGGAATTTGCTACTCGCAAATAGGCTAAAACACTGATTTCAACGAGCTTTTCTAACTCAAGCAATCCAACCTCCACCCACAGGCATTCAAACAGTTTATCTCATATAAGCACTTAGCCACATGGTAATCATGCTATCATGTTATCATTCACACGCATGCGATATGCTAAAGCATAAATACTCACATCGTACTCCGTGCCAAAACAATAAACTAGTTAGCAAACATGCATGCCCTAGTTCATGTTAAGTGGCTAATGCAACACACACAGAGATGCAGTTTAGAGCAGGCTCGGCTAACCCTAAACATGGCATGTGAAATGCTACAACTATCACGTATTCAATTTGGAATTGAAATACAGATGCAGTTTGAATGATGTACCGAGCCCGGTGCATGTCAACAAATGCATGGATGCACGCATGCATTGCATAAGGTATGCTAAAATAAACGTGCCCTAATCTACCATCGTAAGCAGGTAAATAAAAGGGAAGAAAGAAGTGGGGGTGGGAAGACATACACACCACTCACACACACTTATTACAGATTTGCTCTCACTCGGAGAAACCGAATAAATATTACAGTCCGAATAATAAATAAATTAATTATTACAAAATTTCTAATTATTTAACAAATAAATGCCAAAAAGGAAAGGTGGCCACAGCCGCCCGCCTCGGGATGCGCGAATGATGCATGCTCGAATCCGACTTGCCCGGAAACCCGCGCCGTGGCACTGCTGCCTCTGTTTTTACTGCCCTATCTCTCCAAAAATTTCCAAAGTCCCAGAATGCCTTCCTTGCATGCTTCTGTATACCACCGGCTGGAGGAAATGCCCACCGGCTACTCACAATTTCCATCGGCTGCTTAGGAGATTATCGGCCATTCACTCTTTGCCGGTCGGCACTAAGTGTTGCCGGTCGGCAAAGAATTCCTGCAGAGGGCAGTTTTGACAGCAGCAGCAGACAGACAGTGCATGGTGGAATTTTGAGCATATGTAAGCATGGCCAATGCTCCCTATCATGTATAGGACTCAAGGAAGCATGGCTCTTGGTTCTTGGGCCATCAATTATGCATCTTGATGCATGATGGCCTAAGGGACCAAGATGGCAATTCAATGTAAATATGCATGCAACACACAAAATGAGAACCAAGACCCTATCATGTCAAGGTCAAGGGCCTTAGTGACATGAGAATTGAGGTGTGTTTTGCCACTTGAAGTACAAACACCCCCCATTTCTCACACTTGGTTTAACATCCCAAACCAAGTAATGCAATGCATGTTATGCAAACATGGCTCAAAGGATGCAATGTGAGATGAAATGCAAGACATACCAAATGTAATGCAACATATTATGGCAAGCGTGCGATACTAGGTATGCAAGATGCAAAGTGTGATGCAAACACGGACACTTAAGGCAATGGGATTGACATGTGTCAAGACCATATTGACCAAGCATGCAACAAACATCAAACAAATGTGCAATGGTCGACTTAACCACAATAGGGGCAGACCTCAAACCTCCCCAAAATAATGGCAAAACATGCCCCAAAACATGGGCAAAATGCTATGCAAGCATGCAAGTTAATGAGCCTAAACCTAAGGCACCAAAGAGAGTATCTTACTACCATTAACATGACCATTCATGGCATGTATTAGGCCACCAAAAACAGATTTCTAGCATGCAAAAATACACCCAAATCCCTTGATATGGCAGCCCCAAAATGCCTTAAACATACAAGCTTGCATAAGGCCTATTCTTGGGCATAAAAGGGCACATCCTAAAAGCATGAAATAAGCCGCATATGCAAACATACAAACATGATTTATGGACTGAAATATGACCCTAAATGATGCCAAATCATGAGGCTAAGGTAGGCTAAGCATGCTAGAAGCCAAAATACTCAAGGCCTACAAGTCGGAACGCAAAGCAACCACATCAAGCATGCCAAACATGACCAAAACAGTGGCTAACAGACCTTATGCAAGGCAAAACAATGCTAGTAACTTCATGAAGTTAAGTCAAATCATGCAAAGATCATGGCCTAAATGCATGGCATACTTCTAAGCATAAGAGAGGCATACAAAACAAGTGCAACATGCACACAATGGAGCACCAATCCGACCAACAATAGGGATATATTATGATCAAAAGGCACCTAAAAAGCTCTGAAATAAGGCCATATAAGACTAGACATGCATGCTACTATATTAAGCCAAAACAAAGGCAAGAGAGGGACAAAGGGGAGAGGGGTTCCCTCCCCTATACAAGACTTCAAAACACTCTCCTTACCACTGAAAATCCACTGATTTTCAGTGGTGAAAAGAAACAAACACACAAGCAAACAAGGCCTAATAAAGGAAGCACCAAAAAGGCCAAACAAGGCCTAAGAGGGTGAGTTTTCACTCAAACCACAAAGTGACCTTAATGAATGTTCTTAAGCAAGGAAAAACAAGCTTTTTTCAGTTATACACAAAGCCTAAAACACAAAGCAAGATAGGTAAAAACTAGTTGCAAAAATGGGGAAACTAAAGTAACTAGCTCACCCTTGAAGAACACTTGAAGAACAGGTGGTGCAGCCCTCCTCTAGTGGTCAAAACCAGTCCAAAAACTCAACAAACAACCCTCCAAGTCCCTCAATCTCGAAATAAGGTGTAATGGTGTGTGTATTAGTGCAAAAGTGAGGCAAAAACACACTATTTAGGCTCAAAACACACACACAAGGATGAGAGAGAGTGAGATATAGAGAGAGAGAGAGAGAGTACAACACAGATATATAGATATAGAAGCTCTGGTTTTGTGTTGAAAATGGCTAACCTTTAACAAAGGGAGAGGAATGGTGCTTATATAGGCCAAGGAAAGCTATATAACTTAATGGCTAAGCAAAGGGAAAAGGGTCAAAGGGGCAAAGAGGTGCAAGGCTTCTAGAGGAAGCTAAAACAAGCTTGGCCAAAGGTTCAAGCCCCTAGAAGAGAGAGGGGGTCAAAGGAACCAAAGGGGTCACTCCTGTGCACGGGGATGAGTGATGGTGCATTCCAGCTGGCACAGCTGGCATGCACCATGCCTCAGGGGTGCAAAGGGTGCACACCGGCCAGCCAAAGGGATCACCGGCACAAAAAAGTGCCGGTCGGCAGCATATAATGCCGACCGGCCAAATATTTTAACAAAAAAGTGCCGGCGGCTCACACATGCGGCCGGTGATGATAGGGAAGGGCCGGTGGTGTGTGGGGATGCCTCAAAAGGCATTCCCTGCCCCTCCAAGGCAAAACACAAGTGTTTGGTGCAAAACCAGACACAAAACAGTCAAGTTCGGGGATCCTGAGGCAAGGCGCGTAGCCGAGAACTCCGGGAACTCCAAACGAACACGAACATGGATAATCACCGAGTGTTCAAACGGTGACGTCCAAGTCTTGAGGACGGTCAAAAATGGGGTGTCTACAGTTGCCCCTCTTTGACAGAACTCGAAAGTCATAACAATGACGGGAGTGAATGTCAAAGCCCAGAGACGACCCCTTTTTAACAAGGCCGAAGACTTGGACAAACATGCAAGACAAACAAGGTATGCGCCCGAAGGCAGGGGCAAAATGCAATTGAAAATGCAAGAAGCCGAGCATAACTTATGATCATGCAAAGAAAGCTGTAATGAAGCACGCATGCGACAGTTATAAGCTAGCATACACCAGACTACACTGCAATGCAGAAAGGATGTAAGAGAATTATGCAATTCTCAATACGTCTCACGCGGAGGATACAATACCTGTGCGACTCGTCCGGTTGTACCGGCCTCAAATGAGCCGTACATACAATATCGTGCCTGAAAAGAAAACAAACTTAACAGGTACAATGTTGTTAGCAACATGCATGACAATGCAATCGAAAGTGCGTGGCGACGTAAGCAATGTGTATAGCAAGATAGTGGGATTGAACACATGTGAGTAAAGCAATGTACGCATGCAAGCAATGTGTATACAAAAGAAACTTGAACACATATCAGTAAAGCAATACACGCATGCACGCAATGTGTATAAAAAGGAACTTGAACACATATCAGTAAAGCAATACACGCATGCACGCAATGTGTATAAAAAAAGGAACTTGAACACATATCAGTAAAGCAATACACGCATGCACGCAATGTGTATAAAAAGGAACTTGAACACATATCAGTAAAGCAATGCACGCATGCACGCAATGTGTATAAAAAAGGAACTTGAACACATATCAGTAAAGCAATACACGCATGCACGCAATGTGTATAAAAAGGAACTTGAACACATATCAGTAAAGCAATGCACGCATGCACGCAATGTGTATAAAAAGGAACTTGAACACATATCAGTAAAGCAATGCACGCATGCACGCAATGTGTATAAAAAGGAACTTGAACACATATCAGTAAAGCAATGCACGCATGCACGCAATGTCTATAAAAAAGGAACTTGAACACATATCAGTAAAGCAATGCACGCATGCACGCAATGTGTATAAAAAAGGAACTTGAACACATATCAGTAAAGCAATGCACGCATGCACGCAATGTGTATAAAAAGGAACTTGAACACATATCAGTAAAGCAATGCACGCATGCACGCAATGTGTATAAAAAGGAACTTGAACACATATCAGTAAAGCAATACACGCATGCACGCAATGTGTATAAAAAAGGAACTTGAACACATATCAGTAAAGCAATGCACGCATGCACGCAATGTGTATATAGAGGAACTTGAACACATATCAGTAAAGCAATGCACGCATGCACGCAATGTGTATAAAGAGGAACTTGAAATTGAACATGGTAAAACATGATGCGGAAATGTAACGTACCGCAACACAGTATGATTGATATGATTTACGGAATTCACAAGATATAAAAGGATACGGGAAGGAACGTCCTTCGTATGTACCGAGCATCGCTCACAAAAGTCGTGGCCTGAGGTCAACTCGAAGGTCCACTTGCATTCCGACAGTGCATTTTCTTGTATTATCTTGAATAATGAAGGTGCCAAACCACACAATTGACCCGAACAAGGGCGCGAAAGGTGCAATGACCGCGAGGGGAGGTTACTGGTATACATTCCGGTACCCTGCTACCCTGTTATTTTCCTGCTTTACTTTCCTTTTTTGTTAGGAGTTTAAGCACATTGCATTGCCTCAGGCAGGTTCTGTTTTTTGAAATCGCAAATTTTTCTTCTTCTTTTTTTTTTAGAAATACATGATGGAAATGAAACAGCTAGTTGTTCAAAAGGTGTTGTATTTGCATGTTCTATGCATCGCATCGCAAGGCATCACATAACAATGTGAATCAAATGACACTGTATTTTGAAAACGAAGCATCGCATCATAATAATCAGGTAGTGAACCAATTACAACTCGATAAGCAAAGCAAAGGGACTCGTTATGACCAAGTAGGCGCGAGTACAACTCGATAAATGGCACAAAGACTTAAAGAGAGCGAAATACAACTCGATAAGCAAATATACAACAACTCGATAAGCAAATGGGCGCGCCCTCGTGAGAATTGATCACTGGAGGGTATTGGAGGGTGGTGGGATTCTCCAATACTTAGCATGGAAAGCTCAGGGGACAAGGGGGAGAACCACCGGCCTAGCTAAAAGTCCACCGGCCGTGTGCAAAGGCCATCGGCCGAAACAATGATCCATCGGCCAAAACAGATGGCCGGTCGACAACATATTTGGCCGGTCGGCAATCCATTTGGCCGGGCGGCCAAGAATGGGAGGAACCAGCAGAATGTTGACACCTATCCTCCATTCAACCTTATCTCCTACAAAAGACTCCAGCTTCGTAGTTTCCTTCATTTCCGCTTTGATTTACTCCAAATGGAAGAATTCCTTGCCCAACATCTCGCAACTTGGATTAACAACTTGGATGGCTCGGAAAAGCTGAATTTCCGGGCCTTTGGCATAAACGCACTATTCACTTTGCGTCGTACCCCGCTACATTTTCCATTTCTTCATGCCGCGGCAAGGTTCTGGAATCCGGTGATTCACGTCTTCAGCTTTAGCGGGCAAGAGGTGTGTCCTACCTTCGAAGATTTCCAAGCTCTAATGGAATCTGAGCGTAATGAAGAGATTTTGCCCCAACTTCGTTTTGGCCATGCCCAAGCCTTAGGGCAAATGCGTGGGCTTTCAATACCCGATGCTCGTTCTCTGATTCGTGATGGGATGCTGGATGTTCCGAGCTTGGTTTGCCGTTTTTCTGAGATTGGTGATCGCGGCGACCATCACTGGCAAGGCTTCCGGCGACACGCCCTTTGTTTGTGCATGTGTAGACACCCCATTTTTTACCGACCTTAAGACTCAGACGTCACCGGTTGAGCACTCGGTGATGTTGCATTTTGTGCTCGTTCAGAAGTCTCAGAGTCGCGGCCGTGAGCCCTGCCTCCGGACTTCCGAACCCTCTTTTGTACCTTGTCTCGGTTTGCGAGCCAGACTCGGTTTTTCTCTGTTTCTCTTCCTGAGGGGAGGGAGAGGTCTCGTAGACCATCTCTCAGTGGCCGTGGGCTACATTTCGTGGCCATAGGCCATTTTGCCCATTTCGGAGCCCGGTTCCCGGTTTTCGGAGCCGTCAGGCCGTGCGCCTCGGTTCGGGACCGCCTAACCATCCCCGATTCCTCCGGTTTTTGGCATGCATCTTATTTACTCCCTTTTGAGGGACACTGGGGTCCGAGAGACCCACTTCGTGGCCGAATGCCACTTTCGGTGCTTAACAGCCTATTTTCGGGACCCCGAACTGCGTGTTTTGGTCCCCGAGCATTCGTTTTGCATCGGTTTTCGTTCATTTTTGGCAAGTACCTCTGTTTTATCACCAGGAAGGTCACTGAAGGGTGGGAGGCCAACAATTGTCTCAGCAACCAGTTATGCCCTTCCGGCGCCCTCCGACGCCCGTTTTTCTCACTTCCGGGCCAATGTTGACCACCCTAGGAGCATTTTCTTCAAGCCCAAACCACATATTTGTGTTGTACACACATGGGAGGACCCCAAAAGTCCATGGCCGGCCAGTAATTGTTAGTGACCCTTTTGAACCCCTCTTTAAAATGGCCTATTCTCTCTCTTGTTTTAGAGTTGTCAGTTTTGAACCACAAGGTCTTGTTCAGCACACATGGGAGGACACTAATCTCCTATGGCCGGCCGGCCATAGGGGGTGGCCGGCCGGCCACCTGCAACCAAAATACCTAGCCGGCCTTGATCCTCACAATTGGCACTTTACAGCTGTATAGCTGTTTTCCCCCAAAATATCTCTATCCGGGGGACGACTTGAGGAGGAAGACTTGGTGTCATTTTCCTCCTACCTTGCTCCCTCTCTTTGGCCTTGATAACAGCAGCTCCAACACTCTCTCAAGGGTTAGAAAAACTTGCCTCAAGCACACACATTCATATCCATCTCTATCTCTCTCATTTTTCTCAAGTTTGGTGCCATTTCTCCATCACTACCAAGCACCACCACCACCACTCCATTTCCAGCAGCAAGGGGAGCTTTTCAGAGGCTAGGAGGCATCCATTCTTCAAGCAAAAGGCAGCCAAGACTTGTCTACAAGGGTAAGTTGCCATTTCCCCCTTTTGTAGTCCATTTTTTGCACCAATTTCTTAGCCTATTTTCTTATCGTTTTGGGCTCTGACCCTAACTGAAACTAGGCCTTTTTTGAGCCATTCTTCATGTTTGATCAAGGGCTCAACCCTTTTTGAGCCCTCCATCTTGTACTTGCTTCAATAACATCTTGTATGCCATTATTTTGCATGAGATTTCTAGCCCATGTGTGATCTGTTTTCGAGCATAATGTAAACTGTAAGTGGGCCTATTTTGAGCCCCTCTTCAACATTTAAGAAGGGCTCAACACTGTTTGATCCCCCCATGATGCACTTGCTTCATAATCTCTCCTATTTACCGTAAATTTGCATGATTTGTTTGGCCTATATGTAAATTGTTTTGGAGTGTGTCATGAACTGTGAGTAAGCTTATTTTGTGTCCCTATACAACATTGTAGAAGGGATCAACCCTAATGGGGGCCTCCATGTTGTACTTATCATTATACCCCTCTTTGGCCCCCATTTTTGCATGCTTTTTTAAGCTCATCTAGCTTCTGTTTTCGGCCATGATCAGAACTAAAATTGGCCATATTTTGACCTTCTTGGCATGTTTCATTAAGGGTCTTTGGCTGTTTGGTGTTTATCTTGTATACCTCATGATATAGCCTCTTTTGAGCCTCATCTTGCATGGCATTTTTGGCATATTTTCACACTGATTTGGGGGATGTCATCTACTGTAAATGTTCATATTTTTAGTCCCTCTTCAGTATTGTAGAAGGATGTTTTTCCATTCGGGCTTTTCATTTACCATCTACTTCAATACCCCTCTCTTGGCCCCTATTTTTGCATGCCATTGTTGCCCTATCTATGCTTGTTGCTTGGCCATGTTTTAGACTGGAAAATGCTTTTCTTGGGGCTGCCTTGCTACTGCATTTTCATTCCATGTTCATATTGTGCATGTATTGCATAGCTATAGGCCATTTCGGGTGCCTCAATTCGCATTGCGGGACCATTCCTTGCATTTGGTGTCATTTCGCCATCTTTCGGGACTGTTTTCCCCCATACTTCAGTGCTGAAATTCCATTGGCATGTTTGCATATCATTTTCTATGTCATTTCATGCCTTAATGTCATTGCCTCGGTTTGTGTGCCCGTGTGCACGCACTTCAAGGCACTTCATTTTTATCCGACGGCCTCTTATGTGAGTGTGGCTGAGGCTCACTCATGTTAGTGTAAGTCCATTTTGCATTCCGTATGCCATTTTTTCAGTTTGCGTGCCCGGGTGCACGCATTTCGAGGCATCTCATTTTCATCTAATGGTCTCCTGTGTGAGTGTGGCTGAGGCTCACTCACGTTGGTGTAAACCCATTATTGCATTCCATGCCATTTCATCCGTAGCATTGTGTATGCCCGGTTGTACATTACCTCGTATAGCGTGTATGCCATTCCATGACATTGTGTATGTTAGGATTGCATATTAGCTGCATTTCATGCATGTCGTGCATATTGCATCGTGTTCGGGATAGGAGTTAGCCCGGGCACGGGAAACGAGGCACGTTTCGTACTCCGAGTGACGGAACGGATCTCAATTCCCAAGTCACCGACGCTCCGGATTATCCATGTTGGAGTTAGGTTTTGTTATAGCATTCATACGCATTCATCCTATATTGAGTTGTGCAAATCGGTTCCTCAGCCATCATGCATCGATATGCGTGATTGGTGGCACGAGGATCGAGGCATGCATATATCTGTGAAATACATTGCTGTGCCCCTTTCCTGCTCTCTGTTGCAGCAAAATGAAGAATCAGCAACTTTTCAGAGTCTGGCACGCATTGCGAGAAACATTGCAAACAGAGGCTAAATTGGGCATCCCAATGGATTTCTATGCAAAACAGCCCAAAACATGCATCACTTCATTATCCGGAGTGGAGTCAAGGCAGCCCCTGGCTTGCATGCCAGTTTACAGTTTTTCTTAGTTAATTTGTTAATTAATTAGGAATCTGTATTATTCTATTATTCGGACTGTATTATTTATTCGGACCCTCTGCGCGAGGGCATAATTGTAATAAGTGTGGGTAAGTGTGATGTATGTCTTCCAACCCACGTCTTTCTTCCCTTTTATTTATCCGCTTATGATGGTTAGATATAGGGCATATTTCAATTAGCATACAGTATGATAGCATGTTTGCATCATTCATCTGTTTTGCACGCACCGGGCTCGGCGCATCATACAAACTGCATTTGTATTTCAATTCCAAATTGAATACGCGTTAGTTGTAGCATTCCATATGCCATGTTTAGAATAGCCGAGCCTGCTATAGTTGCATTATTGCATGCGTTGCATTAGACATTTCTGTATAATTAGGATCATGCATGATTTCTAATGAGCTTCTGTTTTGGCTTGGAGTACTTGGTGAGTTTTATGTTTTAGCATCCTTGCACGCGTGTGAGTGCTGCCATGAATAGCATGCTTGCCATGAGGCTATGTGCTTATATGATATAACTGCCTTGAATGCCTGTGGGTGGAGGTTGGGTTACTTGAATTGGGACAATTCATCAAATGTTTGTTTTAAGCCCACTAGATAGTGGCAAAATCACGTTTTCTAAAGCCCACCTGAGGGTGGCAAATCCACGTCTTAGCCTACCTGCGGGTAGCACCATCAAACCATTTTCAAACAAACAAACACGAAATGTTTTGTTCCAATTCAGGCGGCCCAGTCTATACTTATTTACTGCGAGCATCACATAGTAACCTAGGCTAATAACCAGAATAAGAACTCACAATGTTTTCAAAGCAAGATATCATGGTTAGTAGAGGCCGGTCTTTGACCGGGCGAGCGGGGTTGCTCACGAAGTGACCTTCCCCAATCGTACCCAAGTTCCCGAGCCGAGGCAACTTTGGTGATGACGGACACGTGGCCTTTGGCACTGAGTCAGGGTTTCCTAAATTTCCCAAAAATAAAATATTTAGGTGGCGACTCTGTATCTTCCAAAACGATTTGCCGGATTTGGACTCTTTGGTTCAAGATTAAGAACCGTGACACAAATCGAGTCCGAGCTGTAGCGAGGTCCCCCGCGGGCTTGTTACAGCATGCTGTCTCATTTTCTGTTTGTCTCAGGTTCCGGAGAGTCTAGCGTCCGGTTGATTGAGGTTGCCCAAGGCTTGAAGGAGGGCAAGAGCTGCATTGCCATGATTCTGGCTGAGACGTTGCTGGGCTTAGACGCCTTTCATCGTCGAAAGACGACCAGACTGGCAGGGAGTCCACTATTATTACAGGTAATGTTTCCCACCCAATCTCATATATGTTTGCTCACGTCACTCGGCCCTCAGGCTCGATTTCTCTCACAAAACCCTTTTCTTACTTTTTCTCTCATCGTACATCTCTCTATTCTTTATTCTCTCATTTTTCATCTCTTCCCAGGTATGGTTGATGGATAAACTGCAGGTCGTGGACTCTTGCCCAGCTTATTCAGCTCGCGGTTACTTCTTTCGGCAACGCCTAGTTGACGCCCTTGACGAAGGTTGGTGGTTTGAATGGATGTGCAGTTTGTCCGCAGACCGTATTGCTTGGCGGTGCCCTTGGCTCAATCTCCCGGTAATGAGTTACAGCATGACCCGTCAACCCGGGATCCAATTGATCGGCTTGACTCACTGTGTCTTCTACTTCCCGTTCCGTATCCTGCGCCAGTTCGGTCATGATCAGACTTGCCCGCCGGAAGGAATAGAGTACCCGGCTACATTCCCGATTCGAGGCGCACAGCTGGCCCGATATGCCACAGCATGGAGGACGAGAGAACTCCTGGCCCCCGCTCCCACCTTCAGCTGCACTTTGTCTGATGAGTGCTTGGATTGGCTTAATGAAGAGGCACAGGAAGGGCCCATTTTGGCATCAGAGGCTTCGACCAGCTCTGGGAGGGGGCGCAGGAGCACCTGACTTGACTATGCCCCGGATTTATTGCTTTATTAGTACTTTCAAGTTTTCTTTATGAATGTAATAAAAAGCAACTTCAATTGTATGCAAGAGCAAGAGAACTCTGTATTGAAATCAATGAAATTGAAGGTTGTGGTACTGAAAATTTTCCGTTTTGGTCCAGAAATGGTCTTAGTTGTAAAAAGATTTATTTGAACAAGTCACCTTTATTAAAACTTTTCAAAACTATTTTCGATATGGATCAGAACTGGACACGCCTGAGATCTGTCACTGAGATGCACAACCCCGGATCCTAGCAACTGGAAAGTTGCCCCTTGTTTGAACAATACCGCGGCACTGTACAGCAACGGAAAGTTGCCCCTAGTCTGAATAGCACTGCACCGGAGATTGCGATAGACGCTGATGGACAAAGATGACCGAGATGATCAAATGGACAAAGTTGATCGGGGAAAAGTTTATGGCTGAACTTCAGGATGAAGCTGCCTACGTATCCCAAAGATGGGAATCAAGCCTTACGTAGTTCAGGCTTGGGTTCACTCGAGTATTTTCACTCTCCTTTTGCGCTCTAACTTTTGCCAAGGCCGCCCTTTGCGGGTTTTCAACCTTGCGAGCTCAGTTTTTATATTTTCTAATTTTTTTGTGCTCTGAATTTTGCCTAGGTCGCCCTTTCGGGTTTTCGGCCTAGCGAGCCTCTCAAGGATAATATTTCTTCAACTTGTCCATGTTGATCGGTTGGGAGAACTCTAGGCCATCTAGGTCCATCAGAACCACAGCTCCACCTGACCAGATAGACTTGATGATGTAGGGACCAGTCCAATTGGGTCTGAACTTGCCCCTTGGGTCGTGGATGGGAGCTCGGTTGTCTTTGAGTACCAAATCTCCTTCCTTTAAATTCCTGGACTTAACCTTCTTGTTGAAAGCCCGGGCAATTCTGCGCTGATATCCTTGGACGTGGTACAGTGCTTTCAGCCTTCTTTCATCGAAAAGCATGAGTTCCTCGAATCTGCTCTGCTGCCAATCTGCCTCGGCTATTTGACACTCAGCCAATACTCGTAAAGACGGAACCTCAATCTCTATAGGTAGAACGGCCTCCATCCCATAAACCAAGGAATACGGAGTCGCCCCGGTAGAAGTTCTAATTGAAGTTCGGTAGCCCCAAAGAGCAAATGGCAATTTATCTGGCCAGTCCCGGTAGGTTTCCACCATCTTCTGCAATATGTGTTTGATGTTTTTGTTGGCGGCCTCAACTGCTCCATTGGTCTGCGGCCGATATGTGGACGACTTATGAAAAGCCACATTGTATTTCTCCAACAAATCAATCACCTCTTTCTTGAAGTGGGAACCATTGTCTGAAATGATCTCGTTCGGGACTCCATAACGGCAGATGATGTTGTTTCTGATGAACTTCGCGACATGCGAAGCCTTCAACACCGCATAAGATTGGGCCTCGACCCACTTCGTAAAGTAATCTATTGCTACCAAGATAAACTCATGCCCATTCGACCCCTTCGGGGTAACAGCTCCAATCACATCAATTCCCCAAACTGAAAATGGCCATGGCGAAGTCATGTTGTACAGCTTTGACGGTGGGATGTTCATGCGATTTGCATGAATCTGGCATTTGTGGCATCGCCGAACAAAGCCGATGCAATCTTCCTCCATGGTAGACCAGTAGTAACCCTGTCTGAGGATCTTTCGTGCCAGCATTACCCCATTCATGTGGGCCCCACATTCTCCTCCATGGATGGCCTCCATCAGGCGCTTCGACTCTTCAGCTTCTACACACAGCTTGTGCATTCCCAGATGACCTCTCTTGTACAATTTACCCCCGCAGATGATAAACTGAACAGCCATTCTTCTGATTGCCCTTTTGTCCTTGGCATTTGCCCCTGGTGGGTACGCCTCCTTTTCCAAGAAGTTCCATATGTCGTAATACCAAGGGTTGTTGTCCTGCACTTCATCTATGGCAGAGATTGACTCGTGGCAGGTGCAAATTTCTGGTCAATAATGACTGGACGCATCCGGACTCCAGATGGGATGTCTATCATGGAAGATAGAGTTGCTAACGAATCTGCGAACCTGTTGTTCTCTCTTACTAGGTGAGTGAAATTAGCTTCTCAAACCGAGGAATTAACAAATCCAAGGTCTGGTGGTAAATTATCATCTTTTCCTCCTTGACTTTCCAGTCTCCTTTTGCTTGAGACACAACAAGGTTCGAGTCTCCAATGACGTCCAATCGTCTTGCCCCTAGTTCTAGGGCAGCTTCTAGACCGGCAATACATGCCTCATACTCTGCCTCATTGTTCGAGACTTTGAACCGAAGCTTGAATGCTAAAGGGATACGGGAATCGTCAGGCGCTATCAGCAACACTCCTATCCCATACCCGTACTGATTTGACGCTCCGTCAAAGTACATCGTCCAAGTTTCATCTTCGATGTGCAGAATAGCTTCATCTGGGAATAGGTACTCAACCGCTTCATCCCCTTCAACCGGGTGGTCGGCAAGGAACTCCGCTACTGCTCTCCCTTTTACGGACTTGCGCGTCACATACTTGAAATCAAATTCGGAAGCAACAGCAGCCAACGAGCTAGCCTACCTGTAAGTGCTGGTTTCTCGAAAAGATATTTGATGGGATCGAGTCGTGAAACCAACATTACAGAGTGAGCTAACAGGTAGTGCCGCAGCTTCCTGGTAGCCCATACTAAGGCCAAACAAGCCTTCTCCAGCGGAGTGTAGCGGGTCTCGTAATCCAGCATCTTCTTGCTCAGATAGTAGATGGCCCTTTCCACTTTATCTTCCGACTCTTGTGCGAGCATGCAGCCCATTGTAGTCTCAGTTACTGAAAGGTACAATATCAACGGTTTCCCTGGCTTTGGTGGTGACAACACGGGCGGATTCTGTAGATATTCTTTAATCTGTTCAAATGCAGCTTGGCATCGGCCGTCCCATTGGAACTTCTTTCCTTTCTTCAGAAGACCAAAAAGTGGTTCACAAGTTAAGGTTAGTTTTGAGATAAACCGCCTTATGAATTGCACTTTACCCAGAAAGCCTCGCACCTCCTTTTCAGTCATTGGTGGTGGCATTTCTAAGATGGCCTTGATTTTGGAAGGGTCGACTTCGATGCCCCTTTGTGTAATCAGAAATCCCAGCATTTTTCCCGCTGTAACACCAAACGTACACTTCTGAGGATTCAGCCGCAGCCGAAATTCTCTGATCCTTTGAAAAAACTTTTGCAAGGCGGTGTAGTGGCCCTCTCTTTCTTTGGACTTGACAATCATGTCGTCCACGTACACCTCGACCTCTTTATGGATCATGTCATGTAATATTGTGGTTGCAGCCCGTTGATATGTAGCCCCAGCGTTCTTCAACCCAAATGGCATCACTCTGTAGCAATATGTACCCCACGGGGTGGTAAAAGCAGTTTTCCCGGTCTTCGGGTGCCATTACTATCTGATTATAACCTGAGAAGCCATCCATAAACGAAAGCAAAGCATGCCCCGCTGTGAAATCTACCAACTCGTCGATATGCGGTAAGGGAAAGTCATCCTTCGGACTGGCTCTGTTCAAATCCCTGAAATCCACACATACCCGGATTCTGCCATCCTTCTTCGGCACTGGAACAATGTTGGCCAACCAAGTCGGGTATTCGGATACCAGCAGGAAGCCTGCGTCAATCTGCTTGGTGACCTCTTCCTTGATCTTAATGGCCCAATCAGGGCGGATCCTTCTGAGTTTCTGTTTGACAGGTCGGGCCTCGGGGTCAAGAGGGATCCGGTGCTGTACAATCTCAGGATCGATTCCAGGCATGTCTTCGTAGGACCACGCGAAAACATCTTTGAAATCTTTTAATAAAGCGACTAAGCGCTCGCGTTCCTCCGAAGACAACGTGGACCCGATCTGGACCAGCCGCGGGTCCTTCTCAGTACCAATGTTCACGGTAGTGATTTCATCAATTAAGGGTTTAACAAACCTCTCCTGCTCTTGTTCAATTAGTCGTTGCAAAACCGGAGGAATTTCGTCCTCGTCGTTTTCATCAAAATTTTGAAAGTCCTGATTTAAGCAATAAATCAAAGGCACAGAAAAGTACTCGGAAACCACATTCACCTCATTCTCATTATGTACTTCCAAACCGTCCAATTCTTCTGTTACAACAGACTCAAAAGAGAACGAAAAAGACGACCTGGACAGGACTGTGGCATCCGGGTTATCACCCCCAGGAATACCGGACTCAGACTCAGACGAGCTGGAACCTGATTCCGACTCACAAGACTCGGTGGAATCAGATTCCGGCTCACTACCTGACCCGGTGCTGCTAGATAAAAATCCCTCCTCGTACTGCCAGGTGAGGGAGGGTGCGATGGATGCATCCAAAATAGCTGCTGGTAGGCCCGCGGCCGTTTCATCTCCGATCATGGACACCGAGGAGTTATCCCCCAAGCACAACTGGTCGATCAAAGGATCTGAAAGTAGACATGCCAGTGCTACCCCCATTTCAAACTCTGTGTCCGCAGACTCTAACTCTTTACTATGCTCATCCTCAACTGTTGGGTCTGTCTGCTCTTCAGCAACATCATCCCCAAGTAACTGCAGGTCAAAGAAAATTTCGAACCCCGGCACGCGCTTCTTCTCCGCGTTCAACCACGGCTCCGGAAAGCCACAGAATGGGAAATCTTCCCCCTCCCGGACGAAGCGTCCGTTTAGGGTACCCCGAATGGGCCGATGCATCAATTCAAAGGGTTTCCCCATCTGTTTTGCTTTGGCTCTTCCAGCCATCTCTTTTCCTTTTCTTACCCAATCTTCCTTGGTGGGCAGATAACCCAGGCCAAAGGTATGGGGGTTGTGCGGCACTTCGGCCAATGCTGCAATGCCCTTACGGCCGCTCTTTCCTAATCCCATCCCGGGGATGTATTGGAGCTTGTTCATGAGATACACTGCTTGAGCACTGACATATATCCCTTCGTTAGTAGCCATGATACTCTGTACAACCTGAGCCTCGGCCAAGGTAAAACCTGATATGAACACATCCTCCATGCCATGCTCGATTTCTAGAACAAGCGTGGATACCTCTGGCGGTGGGTGGATCGATGAATTCCCAAAGACAATGGCTACTCCCTTCCCGTAGGGGTATTTCACCATTTGATGCAAAGTAGACGACACTGCCTTCACTTGATGCAGCCACGGCCGCCCCAAAAGCAAATTAAAAGTTGCGGGAACTTCTAGGACATGAAAATCTATCTCGTGCTGCCTCGGCCCGACCTTTGTCTGAACTTTAACTGTTCCCATCACTTCTCTACTTGTATTGTCATATGCCCGGATGACCTGGGCTGTTGGTACAAAATCCACGGTTTTCAAACCAATCGCATATGCTGTCCTTGCTGGACAGACATTGATGGCAGACCCGGTATCAACAAGTACCACCGGTATCCACTTATTTCTACACTCCACGGAGATGTAGAGGGGTTTATTGTGATTTATGCCCTCGGGCGGAAGTTCTTTGTCTGAAAAGGTCAATGTCGGGGAACCTCCTCCCGGGAAAACCAGCCCAACCAGTTGCTCTGGTGTAGTCTCTATAGAGAGCTTGGCTTTATCCATGGCCGTCAAGACAGCCTGCCTATGTACACGTGAGGCCATGAGCAGTCCCCAGATGGAGATGTCTGCTTGTATCTTTTTTAACTGTTTGAGTACAGCCTCTTCTTCAAGCTGCTTCTCCTTTTGCTTCTCAGCCTCTCTATCCTTCCCCGAGGCCTCCGGCTGATCTAAGTGTGGGGGTTTGAAATACCGCCCACTCCGCGTCATATGATCGACCTCTCCAAGGTACCAGGTGTCATCGGGTTGGTTGTTCCCCCAATCTTCGTCCGTATGGGCAAGACACAAGTCTTCATCTTCCCACCACATTCCATCAGCAGCTGACAGACATCTGTCCGGCCCTGGTATGACTGTTTTTGCGCTCGCAGCACCTTCCGTCCACATGCCCGCAACATTCTCGGTTCCTGTGCACACAGCAGTTTCAACTCCCACATGGGCCTTCGCCTTCCTGATTCTCTCGGAATCTTCAAAACTTGCTTGTTCTGACATAACTGACTGTTCAATAATCCCTGTACTCAAAATACTCCAATCTCGGGCGAAATTCTTGACACCGGCGCCCTCCGGCGATGTACTCTGCTCTTCAACCCTCCCGGCCGTTACTGATATTCTCGCCCCTGCTGGGCCCTGCTCTGCCTGAAATTCTCCTACCACATCGGGTTGATCGTCCAACCACCCAATAACTTCTGCCGAATTCTCATAATCGAACCATGCGACTGCCGCATCCTCTGGGTCTTGGTCACTGTAAAACTGGAGATCGGCAGGGTCCTCCCCTACAGCTGTTATACCATCTGTTCCCTGTCCCAACCTGTCTCCTTGGATTACACACAGTTCTCCTCCTATTGGAAGTTCCACAACTGGCGCATCCTGGCCTATCGATAAAATATAGTCACCCGGACTATACGTTTTCTCAACACAAGTTCCAGATCCCGCAGACTCTGGCTCAACAATGTTCTTTTCCTTTGGGGTCTCCTCTCCCATGTTCTCAGTGATCACCACTGCTAGCTTGGGTCGGGTCATGGAGATGTCCATCATGCACAAGTCGGTGCAATCGGGAAGAAACACTTCTGGTTTAGGCAAGTGAGTGGATGTGATATAGATACTAGGGTCGTAGGACACGGCCCCAGTATGGATGAAATTGAGTCTTTTGGGTGGTGGAGCTTGGTTATGTGTGGGGAGAGGGTTTGTGGTAACATTGGGTTTCTCGGGAGGCAGAATCACCCCGTTATCGATGAGATCTTGAATTTCATGGCGTAACCGATAGCATTGGTCGGTATCGTGACCGTGCTGTTGGTGAAACGCACAATACTTGGCTGGGTTATGGGTAGGGGGAAGTTTTTCTGGCAGGGGCCGCGGCTCCAGGGGCTTCAAGTGCCCTTTTTTGATTAGCACCCCCAAAGCCTTGGACAGGGACATGTAAAGTGGGGCGAAGGTTCTGGTGTTCTTGGGTGGGTATCTGGCTGTTGGTGGGTTACTTCCGGACGCACCGGAGAATGGTGCAGATGTCGTATTTCTTGGAGGGGGGTTAGTGGTGACCATGCTTACTTCGGAGGCTCTCGTAGTTGTAGTGCCGCTCGGGCCTGCATTGCTACCACGATTGAAAGTTCGTCGGGGTTGCTCTCGGTCGTTATCAATCAAGCCTTGCTTCAAGGCATCCTCAATCTGTACCCCCATCTCATGCAGGTCAGAAAAAGTAGGAAAGGGGAGTACTATCATCTTTTGCATCAACTTCGGCTGAAGATTGCGCACAATCATCCGAATCTGGTCTTTGTCCGTAGGCCTCAAGGTCATCATCGAAGCCTTGGCCCTCCATCTGGTTACAAACTCTGAAAAACTCTCCTTAGGCTCTTGCCTAGTCGTCTCGAGATCACGGGTTGTAATCTCAATCTGTGTATTGTATGAGTACTGCGCGATGAAGGCCTCAGCCATTTCGTCCCAATTCCTCTTAACGTCATCTTCTAGCTTGGCATACCATATGGCCGCCACACCCGACAGGGTCCGGCCAAATAAAGACAACTTCTGAAGCCTACTGAGGCCCATTGGCCTTAGGACATCTGAAAACAGTCGTAAGTGCACCATGGGGTCCCCGGACCCGTCAAATCGATCAATATGAGGCATTTTGAATCTGTCGGGCAGCGTCACAGCTGCGTCGGTATATCCATCTTCAATGTCGGGGATAGTCTTAACCCCTTGTGATCTCTTGAACAGCTTTTCAAGCTTGCTCAACTTTAGTGCGGTGGGATCAGTCTCGAACTCAAAGGGAGAGTCCGGTAGGTTGGTGGGTGTTTTTGACAGCTGAGGTTGAATTTGAGGTAGGATCGGAGGCGGGGGTGGTCCTGTAGGAAGTTCTGTATCATTCTGAGCATTGGTCGTCTCTCCGAGATTCAAGGCTCCTGGTGGAGGAGGAACTTGTTGCGAAGCAGAGGCTCCGGTTTGCTGCTCTAACCTGGCAATTGTCTCTGCCTGTTCCTTCACAACTGTGGCCTGTTGCCTGGCAAATTCTGCCTGTCGGACAGCATCTTGCTGCATCATTTTCATGCTTTCTTGGAGGTGGCGCACCATCTCTTCTAAACTAGCCATGTTATTCTGCTCTGGTTGAATTACCGGTATATATTCTCTCTCTGTTGGTGACACGGAACCCTGATCCCTACTGAACACAGGTGGGGTAGATAAGGCCCTCTGAACTGACTGTTGTGCTGATGTCCTCTGTCTGACTGACCTCCGCCTAGTAACCGGGGGTAGTGAGCAGTACACTGGTTGTCCGTCTATCAGATCCTCAGATCGATGGAGTCGACGACCTCTAGTCCAGAGTGCTTGGGGAGTATCTACTGGGTCAGAAGCAATCGTGCTCAACTACCTAGTAAAAAGATAAATAAAGCATATAAATAAACAGACAATTGGACAGCACAACGGCATAAAATAAACATACAACACACGGTTCGGATATCATAACACACTGCTAGTGAACTGGATACACTGTTCTTCAAATACTGATCACTGTTTCTGAATCATTGCCCCCATGTCTGAATCTGGTACCCACAGATAACTGATTCCCAAAATACTGTTACTGGTGCCCTCAGGCCTGATACCAAAACTTGCAAACTGATATGCGCATTCCTGTAGAGATACACTCTAAAAGCACATAGCAAGTAAAAGAGAGCCAAAACACCCCTATGTTGGGGTAGGGTTTCCCTGTCCTATTTTGTCAGGAGCTAGGGTTTCACTACGCACGCAGCGGTTTCAAACAACCTATATCGGGTAAGCAACCTGTCCTAGTTTGGAATGGTCACTATGGATCCGAATATGCACTAGGTCGAATGGTCAAAAAGGGTGCCCCGGTAAAACCGGGGTTTGTGTTCCCATACTGGCAGAGCCCGCAACCGGTCAGCCTTATGGACATGCCTTGACAAGACAAGCCTCCAGCAAACCGCTCAGGAATAGCAAATGGCCAACACGGTGTCCTAGGCGCACCAATGCACATGCAATGCAAAGAGACACATAAATGAAATCAAAACAGGATATCACGAGTTCGAGTCAAGCTCTCTAACTCCCCAGCAGAGTCGCCAGAAACTGTAGACGTCCCCGAACGCGTCCCGGGAGGGTTAGGTCCCGTTCCGTTTATATTGGGTTCACTACAGTTCGGACTCGAATTGTCACGGTTCTTAATCTGAACCAAAGAGTCCAACTCTGGCAAATCGTTTTGAGAAAAAACAGATTTTGAAAAGAAGTGCCAAACATGGACTGCTTTGCCAGATACAGAGTCGCCACCTAAATATTTTTAAAATGGGAAATTTAGGAAACCCTGACTCAGTGTCGAAGGCCACGTGTCCGTCATCACCAAATGTCTTGGCTCGGGAGCTTGGGTACGATCGGGGAAGGTCAGCTATGAGCACCCCCTTTCGCCCGGTCCGAAGACCGGCCTCTACTAACCGTGATATCCGATTTTGAAAACGTTATGTGTTCTTATTCCGTTTATTAGCCTAGAATTACTATGTTATGCGCACGACAAACAAATATAGACTAGATTGCCTAATTTGGAAATAAGCATTGCATATCCGTTCGTTTTGAAAAGGCTTTGGAATTTGCTACTCGCAAGTAGGCTAAAACACGGATTTCAACGAGCTTTTCCAACTCAAGCAATCCAACCTCCACCCACAGGCATTCAAACAGTTTATCTCATATAAGCACTTAGCCACATGGTAATCATGCTGTCATGTTAACATTCACACGTGTAGACACCCCATTTTTTACCGACCTTAGGACTCAGACGTCACCGATTGAGCGCTCGGTGATGTTGCATATTGTGCTCGTTCAGAAGTCTCAGAGTCGCGGCCGTGCGCCCTGCCTCCGGACTTCCGAACTCTCTTCTGTGCCTTGCCTCAGTTTGCGAACCAGACTCGGTTTTCTCTATTTTCTTTCCTGAGGGGAGGGAGAGGTCCCGTAGACCGTCTCTCAGTGGCCGTGGGCTACATTTCGTGGCCGTAGGCCATTTTGCCCATTTCGGAGCCCGGTCCCCGGTTTTCGGAGCCGTCAGGCCGTGTGCCTCGGTTCGGGACCACCCAACCATCTCCGATTCCTCCGGTTCTTGGCATGCATCTCATTTACTCCCTAACGAGGGACACTGGGGTCTTAGATACCCACTTCGTGGCCAAACACCACTTTCGGTGCTTAACGGCCGGTTTTCGGGACCTCGAACTGCGTGTTTTGGCCCTCGAGCATTCGTTTTGCATCGGTTTTGTTCATTTTTGGCAGGTACCTCTGTTTTATCCCCAGGAAGATCACTGGAGGGTGGGAGGCTAGCAATTGTCTCAGCAACCTGTTATGCTCTTTCGGCGCCCCCCGGCGCCCGTTTTTCTCACTTCCGGGCCAATGTTGAACACCCTAGGGCCATTTTCTTCGAGCCAAAACCACATATTTGTGTTGTACACACATGGGAGGACCCTAAAAACACATGGCCGGCCAGTAATTCTTTTGTCCATTTTGAAACCTCTTTGAAAGTGGATCCGGGAAGGAGAAAAGTCGCGCGGCTTCACCGAAACGGGCGTAACTCTTTGCAGAAGAGGAATTAAAATATGAGGCCACCACCATTGGAAAGCTTACTTCCGGGGCTTCATTTGCACTCAAGAATCTCCTAAATTCAATTCCGGACGGAGGAGATATGGTTGATTGAAGTAAGGCATCACTCCGGTTGAACCGAAATCTGCGCGGCTTCACGGAAACTGGCATAACTTTTTCTACAGGAGGAATTTTAATGCAAGGTTTGCGGCATTGGAAAGCTAACTTCTGGGGCTTCATCCTAGGAGGTGGCCGGCCATTTTTCTCTTGTTAACTGGCCGGCCGGCCACTTACCAAAAAAGTGACTTTTTCTTTTCTAGCCGGCCATTTTCCTCTCTCTCAGTGTATTCCAGCTGTGCCAGCTGATTTCCAATTGGACCATCCTCCATACACGTGTATGGAGGATTAGAGAGGTCTTGGAGATATTTTTGATGCCTCTCCTCTATAAAGGAGAGGCTTGGCTTCTTGGATGGAGGTTGGACATTGTTAGACACATTTTGAGAGAGTTCCATACCTTCCACCTTCCATTTTCTCTCCATTTCCAAGCTCCAAAGTCATTTTCTTGCACCATTTCTACATCAACCCCTAGCACAAGACCCCCACACTCCATTCCAACACTTGGAGCTGATTTCCAGCAGCTAAGAGGCAGCAAATTTGGTCCAAGAAGGCAGCCAAGACTTGTCTACAAGGGTAAGTTGCCATTTCCCCCTTTTGTAGCTCTTTTTTGCACCATTCTTCTAGCCTATTGTCTTGTTGTGTTGAGCTCCGACCCTAACTGAAAGGGGCATTATTTTGAGCCATTTTACATGTTTGTTGAAGGGTTCAACCCTATTTGAGATCACTATCTTGCACTTGTTTCAATACCCCTTGGTATGCCTTAATCTTGCATGATTTCTTTGGCCTATGAGTGATCTGTTTTCGAGCATAATGTAAACTGCAAGTGGGCCTATTTTGAGCCCCTCTTCAACATTGAAGAAGGGCTCAACCCTGTTTGGCCTCTCTATCATGCACTTGCTTCACAATTCCTCCAATTTACCGTAAATTTGCATGATTTGTTTGGCCTATATGTAAATTGTTTTGGAGCATGTCATGAACTGTGAGTAAGCTTATTTTGTGTCCCTCTACAACATTGTAGAAGGGATCAACCTTGTTGGGGGTCTCCATGTTGTGCTTGTCTTTATATCCCTCTTTGGCCCCCGTTTTTGCATGCTTTTTTAAGCTTATCTAGCTTCTGTTTTCGGCCATGAGCAGTACTGAAAATATCCATATTTTGGCCTTCTTGTCATGTTTTGTTAAGGGTCCAAGGCTGTTTGATGAATGTACGGCATACCTCATGTTCTAGCCTTATGTATCCTCAATCTTGCATGGCATTTTTAGCATGTTTGCATACTGAGTTGGGGGATGTCATCTACTGTAAATGTTCATATTTTTAGTCCCTCATCAGTGTTGTAGAAGGGTACTTTTCCATTCGGGCATCGCATGCATCACTTGCTTCAATACCCCTCTCTTGGCCCGTATTTTTGCATGCTATTGTTGCCCTATCTATGCTTGCTGTTTGGCCTTGTTTCTAGACTGAAAAATGCTATTTTGGGGCTGCCTTGCTACTGTTTTGCATGTCATGTACCAATTACGCATGTTTAGTATGGCTGTAGGCCATTTCGGGTGCTTAATATCGCATTTCGGGACCATCCCGTGCATTTGGTGTCATTTCCCCACCTTTCGGGACTGTTTTGCATCATTTGTGAGTGCTGAAATTCCATTTGCATGTTTGCATATCATTTCCATGTCATTTCATGCCTTACAGCCATCGCCTCGGTTTGCGCGCCCGTGTGCACGCATTTCGAGGCGCTTCATTTTCATCCATCGGCTTCTTATGTGAGTGCGGCTGAGGCTCTCTCATGTTGGTGTAAGTCCAATTGCATTGCGTATGCCATTTCATGCCTTAGGATCATCGCCTCGGTTTGCGTGCCCGTGTGTACGCATTTCGAGGCATCTCATTTTCATAGCATTGTGCACGCTAGGATTGTATCTTAGTTGCACTCATGCATATCATGCATATTGCATCGTGTTCGGGATAGGAGTTAGCCCGGGCACGGGAAACGAGGCACGTTTCGTACTCTGAGTGACGGAACGGGTCTCAATTCCCAGGTCACCGACACTCCGGATTACCCATGATGGAGTTAGGTTTTGTTGTAGAATTCATCTGTATTCATCCTATATTGAGTTGTGCAATCCGACTCCTCGGCCATCATGCATCGAGATGCGTGATTGATGGCACGAGGATCGAGGCATGCATATATTTGTGAAATACATTGCTATGCCCCTTTCCTGCTCTCTGTTGCAGCATATCAAGAATCAGCAGACTTCCGAGGTTTGGCACGCATTTCGAGAAACATTGCAAACGGAGGCTAATTGGGGCATTCCAGTGGATTTTCGCGCAAAGGCAGCCCAGCATACATCATTCATCAGAATCGAGGCAGCCCCTGGCTTGCATGCCAGTTTATAGCTTTCTTAGTTTAATTTGTTAATTAATTAGGAATTTGTATATTATTCGGACTGTATTACTCTTTCATTCGGACTGTATTATTCATTCGGACCCTCTGTGCGAGGGCATAATTGTAGTAAGTGTGGGTGAGTGTGATGTATGTCTTCCAACCCCCACTTCTTTCTCCCTTTTATTTACCCGCTTATGTTGGTTAGATTAGGGCATATTTCAATTAGCATACAGTATGACAGCATGTTTGCATTCATTCATTTTTTTGCATGCACCGGGCTCGGCGCATCATACAAACTGCATTTGTATTTCAATTCCAAATTGAATACATGTTAGCTGTAGCATTCCATATGCCATGTTTAGAAAAGCCGAGCCTACTATAGTTGCATTCTGCATGTGTTGCATTAGGCATCTCTGTATAGTTAGGATCATGCATGATTTCTAATCAGTTTCTGTTTTTGGCTTGGAGTACCCGGTGAGTTTTATGCTTTAGCATCCTTGCATGCGTGTGAGTGTTGCCATGAATAGCATGCTTACCATGAGGCTATATGCTTATGTGATATAACTGCCTTGAATGCCTGTGGGTGGAGGTTGGGTTACTTGGACTGGACAATTCATCAAATGTTTGTTTTAAGCCCACTAGATAGTGGCAAAATCATGTTTTTCTAAGCCCACCCGAGGGTGGCAAATCCACGTCTTAGCCTACTTGCGAGTAGCACCATCAAACCCTTTTCAAACAAACAAACATGAAATGTTTTGTTCCAATTCAGGCGACTCAGTCTATACTTATTTGCTGCGAGCATCACATAGTAACCTAGGCTAATAACCGGAATAAGAACTCACAATGTTTTCAAAATAAGATATCATGGTTAGTAGAGGCCGGTCTTTGACCGGGCGAGCGGGGGTGCTCACGAAGTGACCTTCCCCAATCGTACCCAAGTTCCCGAGCCGAGGCAACTTTGGTGATGACGGACACGTGGCCTTTGGCATCGAGTCAGGGTTTCCTAAATTTCCCATTTTAAAAACATTTAGGTGGCGACTCTGTATCTGGCAAAGCAGTCCATGTTTGGCACTTCTTTCAAAAATCTGTTTTCCAAAACGATTTGCCGGATTTGTACTCTTTGGTTCAAGATTAAGAACCGTGACACAAAATCGAGTCCGAGCTGTAGCAAGGTCCCCCGCGGGCTTGTTACAACACGCATGCGATATGCTAAAGCATAAATACTCACATCGTACTCCGTGCCAAAACAATAAACTAGTTAGCAAACATGCATGCCCTAGTTCATGTTAAGTGGCTAATGCAACACACACAGAGATGCAGTTTAGAGCAGGCTCGGCTAACCCTAAACATGGCATGTGAAATGCTACAACTATCACGTATTCAATTTGGAATTGAAATACAGATGCAGTTTGAATGATGTACCGAGCCCGGTGCATGTCAACAAATGCATGGATGCACGCATGCATTGCATAAGGTATGCTAAAATAAACGTGCCCTAATCTACCATCGTAAGCAGGTAAATAAAAGGGAAGAAAGAAGTGGGGGGTGGGAAGACATACATACCACTCACACACACTTATTACAGATTTGCTCTCACTCGGAGAGACCGAATAAATATTACAGTCCGAATAATAAATAAATTAATTATTACAAAATTTCTAATTATTTAACAAATAAATGCCAAAAAGGAAAGGTGGCCACAGCCGCCCGCCTCGGGATGCGCGAATGATGCATGCTCGAATCCGACTTGCCCGGAAACCCGCGCCGTGGCATTGCTGCCTCTGTTTTTACTGCCCTATCTCTCCAAAAATTCCAAAGTCCCAGAATGCCTTCCTTGCATGCTTCTGTATACCACCGGCTGGAGGAAATGCCCACCGGCTACTCACAATTTCCATCGGCTGCTTAGGAGATTATCGGCCATTCACTCTTTGCCGGTCGGCACTAAGTGTTGCCGGTCGGCAGAGAATTCCTGCAGAGGACAGTTTTGACAGCAGCAGCAGACAGACAGTGCATGGTGGAATTTTGAGCATATGTAAGCATGGCCAATGCTCCCTATCATGTATAGGACTCAAGGAAGCATGGCCCTTGGTTCTTGGGCCATCAATTATGCATCTTGATGCATGATGGCCTAAGGGACCAAGATGGCAATTCAATGTAAATATGCATGCAACACACAAAATGAGAACCAAGACCCTATCATGTCAAGGTCAAGGGCCTTAGTGACATGAGAATTGAGGTGTGTTTTGCTACTTGAAGTACAAACACCCCCCATTTCTCACACTTGGTTTAACATCCCAAACCAAGTAATGCAATGCATGTTATGCAAACATGGCTCAAAGGATGCAATGTGAGATGAAATGCAAGACATACCAAATGTAATGCAACATATTATGGCAAGCGTGCGATACTAGGTATGCAAGATGCAAAGTGTGATGCAAACACGGACACTTAAGGCAATGGGATTGACATGTGTCAAGACCATATTGACCAAGCATGCAACAAACATCAAACAAATGTGCAATGGTGGACTTAACCACAATAGGGGCAGACTTCAAACCTCCCTAAAACAATGGCAAAACATGCCCCAAAACATGGGCAAAATGCTATGCAAGCATGCAAGTTAATGAGCCTAAACCTAAGGCACCAAAGAGAGTATCTTACTACCATTAACATGACCATTCATGGCATGTATTAGGCCACCAAAAACAGATTTCTAGCATGCAAAAATACACCCAAATCCCTTGATATGGCAGCCCCAAAATGCCTTAAACATACAAGCTTGCATAAGGCCTATTCTTAGGCATAAAAGGGCACATCCTAAAAGCATGAAATAAGCCGCATATGCAAACATATAAACATGATTTATGGACTGAAATATGACCCTAAATGATGCCAAATCATGAGGCTAAGGTAGGCTAAGCATGCTAGAAGCCAAAATACTCAAGGCCTACAAGCCGGAACGCAAAGCAACCACATCAAGCATGCCAAACATGACCAAAACAGTGGCTAACAGACCTTATGCAAGGCAAAACAATGCTAGTAACTTCATGAAGTTAAGTCAAATCATGCAAAGATCATGGCCTAAATGCATGGCATACTTCTAAGCATAAGAGAGGCATACAAAACAAGTGCAACATGCACACAATGGAGCACCAATCCGACCAACAATAGAGATATATTATGATCAAAAGGCACCTAAAAAGCTCTGAAATAAGGCCATATAAGACTAGACATGCATGCTACTATATTAAGCCAAAACAAAGGCAAGAGAGGGACAAAGGGGAGAGGGGTGTCCCTCCCCTATACAAGACTTCAAAACACTCTCCTTACCACTGAAAATCCACTGATTTTCAGTGGTGAAAAGAAACAAACACACAAGCAAACAAGGCCTAATAAAGGAAGCACCAAAAAGGCCAAACAAGGCCTAAGAGGGTGAGTTTTCACTCAAACCACAAAGTGACCTTAATGAATGTTCTTAAGCAAGGAAAAACAAGCTTTTTTTTCAGTTATACACAAAGCCTAAAACACAAAGCAAGATAGGTAAAAACTAGTTGCAAAAATGGGGAAACTAAAGTAACTAGCTCACCCTTGAAGAACACTTGAAGAACAGGTGGTGCAGCCCTCCTCTAGTGGTCAAAACCAGTCCAAAAACTCAACAAACAACCCTCCAAGTCCCTCAATCTCGAAATAAGGTGTAATGGTTTGTGTATTAGTGCAAAAGTGAGGCAAAAACACACTATTTAGGCTCAAAACACACACACAAGGATGAGAGAGAGTGAGATATAGAGAGAAAGAGTACAACACAGATGTATAGATATAGAAGCTCTGGTTTTGTGTTGAAAATGGCTAACCTTTAACAAAGGGAGAGGAATGGTGCTTATATAGGCCAAGGAAAGCTATATAACTTAATGGCTAAGCAAAGGGAAAAGGGTCAAAGGGGCAAAGAGGTGCAAGGCTTCTAGAGGAAGCTAAAACAGCTGGCCAAGCTTCTCCAAGAAGCTTGGCCAAAGGTTCAAGCCCCTAGAAGAGAGAGGGGGTCAAAGGAACCAAAGGGGTCACTCCTGTGCACGGGGATGAGTGATGGTGCATTCCAGCTGGCACAGCTGGCATGCACCATGCCTCAGGGGTGCAAAGGGTGCACACCGGCCAGCCAAAGGGATCACCGGCACAAAAAAGTGCCAGTCGGCAGCATATAATGCCGACCGGCCAAATATTTTAACAAAAAAGTGCCGGCGGCTCACACATGCGGCCGGTGATGATAGGGAAGGGCCGGTGGTGTGTGGGGATGCCTCAAAAGGCATTCCCTGCCCCTCCAAGGCAAAACACAAGTGTTTGGTGCAAAACCAGACACAAAACAGTCAAGTTCGGGGATCCTGAGGCAAGGCGCGTAGCCGAGAACTCCGGGAACTCCAAACGAACACGAACATGGATAATCACCGAGTGTTCAAACGGTGACGTCCAAGTCTTGAGGACGGTCAAAAATGGGGTGTCTACAGTGACACTTACTGAACTTAGCATATAACTGCTGCTATCTTAAAGTCTACAACACGACTTTCAAGTGTTCTCTGTGCTCTTTCTCATTCTTAGAATACACTAAGATATCATCTATGAAGATAATCACAAACTTATCTAGATACGGTTGAAAAATTATGTTCATCAAGTCCATGAAATAGGCAGGGGCATTTGTCAAACCAAAAGGCATTACAGGAAACTCGTACAACCCATACTAAGTCCGAAAAGCAGTAAGCAGTATACTTTCCTCTAACACACCTATCTGATGGTAACCCGTTCTAAGATCAAACTGAGAAAATACAACTACCACCTTTAACTGATCAAACAAGTCGTCAATTCTAGGTAGCGGATACTTATTCTTGATAGTCACGTTGTTCAGCTCTCTGTAATCTATACACATGTTGAGAGTGCTATCTTTCTTGGAGACAAAGATCGTGGGTGCTCCCCACGGGAAGTTACTTGAACATATGAACCCTTTCTGAAGCATCTCTTCCAGCTGCTTCTTTATCTCTACAAGCTCCTTAGGCGTCATTCTGTATACCGCCTTAGAAATCGTGCAGTTCCTAGCACTAAGTCAATGAGAAATTCTACTACCCGCTGAGCTGGAAGTCCAGGTATCTTCTGAAATACATCATCAAACTCATGTACCACATCTACCTCACTAATATCCTACTTAGGGATTTCTACCGAGCATAGAAAACTCGTCATTACCGACTCTTCTCCATCGCTACAAGTGTGGGTAAGCTATGGCATATTGGGAATATCTATATTTATAGTCTTTCTAACACAATCTAGAGTCACAAAGTGTTTTCGCAGTCAATCAATACCCAAAATAATTACAAAGCCTTCAAATCCTAAAACAATTAGGTCCGCATACAATACTCTACCCGCAAAGTCAATCTCAAAATCTTTACACATCTCATAAACAGTAACTGCCCCTCCTAATGGGGTCTTAACACAAATAGGTCTAGACAATGAGGTAGTTACAAGATGTTCTTTTTCTATAAACTGTCTAGATATGAAAGAATGAGAGGCACCAGTATCAAAAAGTACTTTAATGGGCTCTTGAAAAAGATTAAAGATACCTTGCACTTTGTCATTTCCTGGCATCACTGCAAATGCCTTAGCTGGAGTTGCCTGACCCTATCCCGCCTGTTGTTTCTGAGGGTAATCCTTGACTATATGTCCCAACTGCTGACACCCAAAGCACTTCCTATTGATCGGTTAAGGTGCTACTGCTCTAATAGGTAGAGGCCTCTCCAACTCAGATACGGGAGGACAATAACCTAACTATGGCACTTAATGTCACTGTCTTTGATAACCTTGTGGGCGCAAACCACCTTGTCTCTGATAATAGTGCCCCTGGGGTTGGAAATTGTCCTGAGGCCGGAAATTACCCTAAGGTCTGAAATTTCCCTGATGACATTGTTGCTGTGGCCTCTGAAACTACTGACCCCTATGCCTTTGATCATAGGGTCGGTATCTGTTCCCATCACACTGCTGGAAGTGACTCCCTTTGGAAGTCTCTCCGACCCTAGCCTTCCCTTCTTTAAACTGCTTCTCCTTCTCCCATACTTCAATGCTAAGTCAAGAACTTTGTCAAATGGTTCAGCATCAAAGGGAATAAAGGACTTAGACAGGTAATGATTTAATCTCTTATTAAACTTCTTGTTCTTCTTCTCCTGTGTGTCAACCAAGTAAGGGGCATAACAAGACAACTCATTAAACTTGGTGACATACTCAATCACTGTTCTACCTTCTTGAGTCAGCTTCGAAAATTCATCACTCAGTTGAGATCAAATAGCAGCGGGAACAAACTTCCGGTCAAAACGAGTCTTCAAATCTTCCCAAGTCAAAGTCGTCAAATCTAGACCCTCCTTCCACGAATTCCACCAAAATAAGGTTGCTCCCTCAAGCTAATTTGTAGCCAACTCCTGTTTTTGGACATCAGTGAACTGCATACGACCAAATACTATCTTACATTTCTGGACCCAAGCGTCAGCTACAGTGGGTCATCCATCTCCAGAGAATTTCTAACCTCCCAAAGAACTAAAGTCTTTGTTTCTCTTCGCGAAGGAATCTCCCAACTAGCCTTGATTATTGTTCTGCACAACCTGAAGTAACTGAGCCATCATCTCCCCCACATTAACCTGCACAGTATTGGTTGCCCTAGTGGCAGCCGTTGCTACCGTTGCCGCCGCATTAGCAGTTGTTTTTTCCCCTGTGCCATTGGGCTCAGCATTTCTCAAATTACACCTTCCAGCCATGACCTTCAAGTTAAACACATAAAAATTCGTTCATAAATACCCAAAATAAACTCAACCACCAAACTAAACCAACTAATCCATGCTTCTACAATCCAAGGATCACCTAAACGCTCACAAGTCTAGGGTAACCTAGAGCTCTGATACCAAATTGTCACGCCGCAAAATTTAGATAATTAAATATTAAATTAAGACTAAACCCCAATCAATATTCCATCATCCAAATCCTAGGGGTGAAACAAAATCTAAACGTTCTCATCTCCATAAGATTTAGGTAAATTTCCATGCTCAAAAGATTACAAGGGATTAAAAAAACTAATAAAACGCCAACCAAACTATCCACCCTAATTTCATAATTATCCAATACCTCCAACATTAAAGTAACAATAAATAGTAAAAACAACTTAAATAATGTAAAGTTACAAACCATGCCAAATTTTCAAAATACTAAGGTCATAAAAAAATAAATAAATACATAAACTAATATCAACCCTAAGCTCAAGAAAAAACAAAAGAAGTCCAAACGACATGTTCAACAACTATAGTTATTTCTCGTTACCACCATAGTCCCAACTAATCTTGCAAAGGAAGCTCGGCTGCGCTCAAACAGAACGCACCTGAGATGTCAAGAGATAAAACAGGTCAGTATACAAGTATACTGGTATGAGTACAACTATTTGACACCTACGTGTCTACTAGACACAAATAAAAGTACATTTAATTCTTGCTACAAGACAAGACAAGTAGTTCCACCCGCACCAAGATGAAGGGATAGTTTCCTAAGATACGGTGGCATTTAGTTTCTTACCCGTACACAACTAAATACAAATTGAGTATAGAATAAACAAATAGACATAAAAAAAAATATGGTAGGTCAGTTCTGCATAAAAAGTTAATAAGGCCTATGTGGACGCGCCCCGAGGGCCTCATGCTACAGTTCCAACTCATGTGCCACGGTTCTGAATCTAGTCTCGCAAAATGCAATGCAAGACCGATAAATCACCAAAGAGTCCAAATCCGACAAATCGTTTTGGAAAACTGATTTTTGAGAAAGAAGTACCAAACATGGACTGCTTTGCCAGATACAGAGTTGCCACCTAAATATTTTATTTTGGGGGAATTTAGGAAACCCTGACTCGTGCCTAAGGCCACGTGTCCGTCATCACCAAAGTTGCCTCGGCTCAGGAACTTGGGTACGATTGGGGAAGGTCATCTATGAGCACCCCCGCTCGCCCAATCAAAGATCGACCTGTATTAAACATGATATCTTGTTTTTGAAAACACATGCGTTCTTATTCTAGTTAATTACTAGAATTTACTATGTGATGCGCACAGCAAAACAAGTATAGACTAGATCGCCTAATTTGGAACGAAGCATTGCATATCCGTTTGTTTGGAAATGGTTTGAAGTTTTGCTACTCGCGAGTAGGCTAAATCACGGATTTCAATGAATTATCCCAATTCAAGCAATCCAACATTTACCCACAGGCATTCAGGCAGTTATATCACATAAGCAATTAGCCTCATAGCAAGCATGCTGTCATGTTAACACTTACACATATGCAAGATGCTAAAGCATAAACACTTACAGTGTACTCCGAGCCAAAACAAGAAACTAGTTAGAAATCATGCATGATCCTAGTTCATGTTAAGATGGCTAATGTAACACATGCAAAATGCAACTAGAATAGGCTCGGCTAATCTAAGAATGGCATGTGGAATGCAATAACTCGATACACGTATTCAAGTTGGAATTGAAATACTATGCAATTAGTATAATGCGCCGAGCCCGGTGCGTGCAATACGAATGAATGTATGCAAACATGCTAACATAAGTATGCTAATTGAAACATGACCTAAAACTAACCATTAAAAGCAGGTAAGTAAAAGGGAGAAAGACGTGGGGTTGGAAGGCATTCACACACGCACGCACACTTATTACAAAATTCGCCCTCTCGACGGAGGGTCCGAATAAATAATATAAACCGAATAATTAATCAACTACCCTAGCTAATTAAATATTACAAAACCCTTAATTAATTAACAAATTAATTACAAAACAATCTAAGTATGAAATTAAAGAGGCCGTCGCAGCTCCGTCTCGAAATGAATGGATGATGCATGCTCGATTCGCCTTGCTCAGAAACCCGTTGCCATGCCACATGTTGCCTCTGTTTGCACTGTTTTATACCTCTGAAAGCTGCACAAGTCCCAAGGCTGCTTCTGAACCACTCCCTGAGCACTGCGGAATGTCACCAACCAAGAGATAGGACCACCGGCCATGGAAAGATGGTCATCGACCATTTGTGGGGATATCGGCCAATAATGCATAGCCGGCCGGCACTGAAGATGGCCGACCGGCCATCTCTTCCTACAGAATCCTGTTTTTGCTGCAGCAGAGGACAGACAGTGCATGGCAAGGCATTTACAAGATAATGTGTGCACAGCCACTCTCCCTATCATGCTATGAACTCAAGGGAGTATGGCTCTCGACCCTCGGGCCACCAATCATGCATTTCAATGCATGATGGCCAAAGGTGCCAAGTGCGCAAATTATTGTGAAATGAATGCAACAAAACATATGAATGCCTAGAACTCTATCATGCTTGGATCAAGAGCGTCGGCGACTAAGGATTGAGGGACGTTTCGTTACTTCAAGTACGAACGTCCCTCGCTCCTCATGTTTGGTTTGACACCCCAAACCAAACAAAATGCAATGCATGTATGCCAAATACAATGCAAAACATGCAACTAATGTAATGCGACATAAGCATGCCAAATGCAATATGACTCGAACATACACATGAGGTTAAGGTAGCAAACATGCCAAATGTAATACAACCTAAGCTAACATGTGACAAGATGCAAACTAACAAACATACAAGACGCAACCTAGATATACAAACATGCATGGCATGCAAAGGTAGACAAGCATGCAACATTGAACGACATGATGAATGGACTTAAACTAAAGATGGACAGACCTCAGTCATGTCCAAAATCAGTGGCCAAAACACTAAAATGAAGGCACCAACACGCAAAACAAGCATGTACACATATTGGTCCATAAACTATGCAACAATGCACAATCCTCAAACATGAGAGAGATGTGATAAACATGAGAATGTGACAATGCAATGAGCTCTGAAATCATGTGGAGAATGATACCAAATCATATACACAAGTGAAGCATAGCATGCTAATGGGGTTAAAGCTCAAAGCTAGCCAAGGAGCTTGTACCAAGGCCATATCAACCAAGCCCCAAAGGGCCAAGGTGAACCAAAATAGTCCCAAGACAGGCCAAAATAAGGCTAGAACATGCATGGGATGTGGTCAAATCATGCTAGAAAGGTGAGCACAAAACAAGGCGCATGCAAGGCCAAAAGGGGGAATTGCACTACACCCATTACAACCAAACATGGCATGACTCAATCAAGGAAAATCAGAGCTATAATATGCCAAAACAAACCCCAAAACCCAATAAGATGGCATCCCAAAGACTTAATCATGGAGATATGCACAATGACCCAAACATGGAGCATAAGACACCAACTCTTCAAAGCATTGAAAGGATGGCAAACGCAAGCATACAAGCATGAAACACGGACTGAAATACTATGACAAGTGATACCAAATCACTGAAAATGGCCCAAGTAAAGCATGCTAATGACTCACACACCCAAAGCTAACAAGCTAGAATGCATGGTGGCTATACAAAGCATGGCAAGCATGACCAAGACAACCTCAAACAGAGCTTAAGGATGGTGAAACAAGGCTAAAAACTTCTCAAAGTTAAGTTAGAACATGCAAGCATGATGGTCGAAATGCAAGATACATGTTATGCAAACATGCAAGATTACTCTACAAGTATGTGAAGCATGCAAGATGACATCAAACCAACATGAAATAGAGTTAAGGCAGGTCCTAAAAACCACCAAAAGTGCTGAAATAGAACCAAGACATGCTAAGTAAGCATGCTACTCTTATAAGCCAACAACACAAGTAAATGAGACACAAAGGGAGGGGGGTGTCCCTCCCCTATACAAGACCTCAAAACCACTTCTCCACTACTGAAAATCCTCTGGATTTCAGGGGTGAGAAGGCCAAAACAAAAGGATTCCAAAGCCCAAAGAGGAAGGCACAAAAAGAGGCCAAACAAGGCCTAAGAGGGGGTAGTCAACCCCCAACACAAAAGTGACCTTAATGAAACATCTCAAGCACGAAAATACAGAACTTTTTTCAGTAGGACACTAAGCTTAAAACAGCATGCAAGTATGTGTAAAAGCTTAAGCCAAGATGGGGTATCAAAAGCAAGTTGACTCACCCTTGAAGAACACTTCAAGAACACCAACTCCAGCACCCTTCTTGGATCAAAACCAATTCAAAAACTCTGAAATCAACCTTCTAGTGCCTCAGCAACCAAGGATAGTGTAATGCTAGGTGTTTGTGTGCAATAGTAAGAACAAAACACACTTTTGAACTCAAACACCCACACAAATCTAGAGAGAGGGAGATACAGAGAGAGAGGTATATCTGTAACAAGCCCGCGGGGGACCTCGCTACAGCTCGGACTCGATTTGTGTCACGGTTCTTAATCTTGAACCAAAGAGTCCAAATCTGGCAAATCGTTTTGGAAAACAGATTTTTGAAAGAAGTGCCAAACATGGACTGCTTTGCCAGATACAGAGTCGCCACCTAAATATTTTTTAAATGGGAAATTTAGAAAACCCTGACTCGGTGCCAAAGGCCACGTGTCCGTCATCACCAAAGTTGCCTCGGCTCGGGAACTTGGGTACGATTGGGGAAGGTCACTTCGTGAGCACCCCCGCTCGCCCGGTCAAAGACCGGCCTCTACTAACCATGATATCTTATTTTGAAAACATTGTATGTTCTTATTCCGGTTATTAGCCTAGGTTACTATGCGATGCTCGCAGCAAACAAGTATAGACTGGGTCGCCTGAACTGGAACAAAACATTTCATGTTTGTTTGTTTGGAAATGGTTTGATGGTGCTACCCGCAGGTAGGCTAAGACGCGGATTTGCCACCCTCAGGTGGGCTTAGAAAACATGATTTTGCCACTATCTAGTGGGCTTAAAACAAACAATCAATGCATTGTCCCACTTCAAGTAACACAACCTCCACCCACAGGCATTCAAGGCAGTTATATCACATAAGCATATAGCCTCATGGTAAGCATGCTATTCATGGCAACACTCACACGCATGCAAGGATGCTAAAGCATAAAACTCACCGGGTACTCCAAGCCAAAACAGAAACTCATTAGAAATCATGCATGATCCTAAATATGCAGGATTGCCTAATGCAACACATGCAAAAATGCAACTATAGCAGGCTTGGCTATTCTAAGCATGGCATATGAAATGCAACAACTAACAAGTATTCAACTTGGAATTGAAATACAATGCAGTTTGTATGATGCGCCGAGCCCGGTGCGTGCAAAACATATGAATGATGCAAACATGCTGTCATACTGTATGCTATTTGAAATATGCCCTAATCTAACCATCGTAAGCAAGTAAATAAAAGGGAAGAAAGACGTGGGGTTGGAAGACATACATCACACTCACCCACACTCATTACAGTTATGCCCTCGCGCAGAGGGTCCGAATAAATAATAATACGGTCCGAATAAAAGAATAATACAATCCGAAATAAGTAGTCCGAATAATGTACAAATTCCTAATTAATTAACAGATTAACTAAGAAAAACTGTAAACTGGCATGCAAGCCAGGGGGCTGCCTCGACTCTGATGAATGATGTACGCTAGGCTGTCTTGCGCGGAAATCCACTGGGATGCCCCAATTAGCCTCTGTTCTGCGATGTTTCTCGAAATGCATGCCAAGCCTCGGAAGACTGCTGATTCTTGATATGCTGTAACAGAGAGCAGGAAAGGGGCATAGCAATGTATTTCACAGATATATGCATGCCTCGATCCTCGTACCACCAATCACGCATCTCGATGCATGATGGCCGAGGAGTCGGATTGCACAACTCAATATAGGATGAATGCAGATGAATGCTACAACAAAACCTAACTCCATCATGGGTAATCCGGAGTGTCGGTGACTTGGGAATTGAGACCCGTTCCGTCACTCGGAGTACGAAACGCGCCTCGTTTCCCGTGCCCAGGCTAACTCCTATCCCGAACGCGATGCAATATGCATGATATGCATGAATGCAACTAAAATACAATCCTAGCATGCACAATGCTATGAAAATGAGATGCCTCGAAATGCGTGCACACGGGCACGCAAACCGAGGGGATGATCCTAAGGCATGAAATGGCATACGCAGTGCAAATTGGACTTACACTAACACGAGTGGACCTCAGCCACGCTCACATAAGAAGCCGACAGATGAAAATGAAGCGCCTCGAAATGCGTGCACACGGGCGCGCAAACCGAGGCGATGGCCGTAAGGCATGAAATGACATGGAAATGATATGCAAACATGCAAATGAAACTTCAGCACTCACAAATGATGCAAAACAGTTCCGAAAGGTGGGGAAATGACACCAAATGCACGGAATGGTCCCGGAATGCGATATAAAGCACCCGAAATGGCCTACAGCCATACTAAACATGCATAATTGGTACATGACATGCAAAACAGTAGCAAGGCAGCCCCAAAATAGCATTTTTTACAGTACAAAACATGGCGAAATAGTAAGCATAGATAGGACAACAATGGCATGCAAAAATGGGGGCCAAGAGAGGGGTATTGAAACAAGTGATGTATGCGATGCTCAAACTGAAAAATTTCCTTCTACAACACTGATGAGGGACCAAAAATATGCACATTTAAAGTTTATGACCACCCTCAAATCAGTATGAAAACTTGCTAAAAATGTCATGCAAGAATGAAGCCAACAAAGGCTAGAACATGAGGTATGCCGTACATTCATCAAACAGCCTTGGACCCTTAACAAAACATGACAAGAAGGCCAAAATATGGATATTTTTAGTACTGCTCATGGCCGAAAACAGAAGCTAGATAAGCCTAAAAAAGCATGCAAAAATAGGGGCCAAAGAGGGATATAAAGACAAGCACATCATGGAGACCCCCAACAAGGTTGATCCCTTCTACAATGTGGTAGAGGGACACAAAATAATCTTACTCACAGTTCATGACATGCTCTAAAACATACTACATGTAGGTCAAACAAATCATGCAAATTTACGGTAAATATGAGAGATTATGAAGCAAGTGCATGATAGAGAGGCCAAAAAGGGTTGAGCCCTTCTTCAATGTTTAAGAGGGGCTCAAAATAGGCCCACTCACAGTTTACATTATGCTCGAAAACAGATCACTCCTAGGCTAGAAAAAGCATGCAAAATATTGACATACAAGATGATATTGAAGCAAGTGCACCATAGAGGGCTCAAACAGGGTTGAGCCCTTGAACAAACATGAAGAATAGCTCAAAATAGACCTAGTTTCAGTTAAGGTCGGAGCCCAAAACAGTAAGCAAGTAGGCTTAAGAAATGAAGCAAGAAAATGCTACAAAAGAAGGGAAATCTACTTACCCTTGAAAACCAATACTTTTGTTGCTTCTTGAACCAGATTTGATGACTCTAAGCTGCTGGAATCCCTTCCTTTGCTGCTGGAATGGAGTGGTGAGGGTAGAGCTTGAAGATGATGAAGAAATGGCACCCAAAACTTGAAGGAAATGAAGTTGTATGTATGTATATGCTTCAACCAATGCTTGTAATCTCTTCTCTTGAGTTGGGAGGACACCAATGTAGACAAGAGAGGGAGAGAGGAATCAAGGCAAGAGTGGAGGGAAATGAGCCCTTCTTTCCCTCCAAAAGGGTCCCCCGGATAGAGATATTTTTGGGGGAAAACAGCTATACAGCTGTAAAGTGCACATTGAGGGGATCATGGCCGGCCACCTATTTTTGTTGCAGGTGGCCGGCCGGCTCTTTACCTGGCCGGCCGGCCAGGTCAAAAGGGTCAAAAGTGGCCAGCCACCCCCTAGGATGAAGCCCCAGAAGTTAGCTTTCCAATGCCGCAAACCTTGCATTAAAAGTCCTCCTGTGGAAAAAGTTATGCCAGTTTCCGTGAAGCCGCGCAGATTCGGTCCAACCGGACTTCAACCAACCATATCTCCTCCACCCGGACTTGGACATAGGAGATTCTTGAGTGAAAAATGAATCCCCGGAAGTTAGCTTTCCAATTCCACAAACCTTGCATTAAAATTCCTCCTGTGCAAAAAGTTATGCCCATTTCGGCGGAGCCACGCAGTGTTTTCTCTCCTTTCCAGATTCATGCTGAATCACTTTTGACCAAATTCAGGTGGCCGCCCAGAACAATTGCTGGCCTCCCATGTGGCCACTTTGAAGCCCCAAAAGTTAGCTTTCCAATGGCGCCGACCTCGCATCAAAATTCCTCCTGTGGAAAAAGTTATGCCAGTTTCCGTGAAGCCGCGCAGATTCGGTCCAACCGGATTCATGCCGAACTTCTCCCAAACTAGTTTTCTTCTCTCTTCTCCTCCTTTCTTCAACTCCAAACCCCTAAGTAAGGTGTTTTTGAAATATTTTTCAAAGATTTCATCTCTCTTTCATTCATTCCCACTTTGTCCTTGCTCGGTTTACCGAAAAGCGCAACATTTGACAAAATACGAGCCTCGGAACATCGTAAAAACTTTATTTTCAAAATGTTTTGAAAGAGAGGGTTTTAAAATCTAAAATCTTTTGATCAAGATTGTTTTGGTCCAAAAGGGGTATGAAGTTGAGGTTTGACTCTCCTTTTGCCAAAGAAATTGAACCTTTGCCCTGCAAATCTTTCATCACCGAGCAAACCATCAGTCACGTCCAAGTCTTATGGACGGTCAAAAATGGGGTGTCTACAGTTGCCCCTCTTTGACAGAACTCGGAAGTCACAAGTGACGGGAGTGAATGTCAAAGCCCAGAGACGACCCATTTTTGATAAGGCCGAAGACTTGGACAAACAAAATATAGATAAATAAATGGTTGTGCCCGTAGGCTGCCTACGTATCCTTTTGCAAGGAATCAAACCAGCGTAGTTCAGGGACAGGATACAAAATGATATGCAGAAAGATTTTGATAATTGGACTTACACGCTACGCGAAGCCGGTTTGAAGATTGGACTTATACGCTACGCGAAGCCGGTTTGAAAATTGGACTTACACGCTACGCGAAGCCGGTTTGAAAATTGAGGATTCATGCAATACACTGTAATGTGGTGGCTAAAATGCAATGTAATAGCTAAGAGGTAAAGGTACCTTACAGGGGTAATTGGCAATGACTTACCTCATGCTGCTGGGGATCTCTCGCTTCTTCTTGATTGAACCGCAGGTACTACTTTTCTCCCTGACTATGGTCGCAGCTTTCCCTATTCTCCAACAGGGTGACAGACTAGGTTGGATCAGTATCCAGAATTGAGGTGCATACAGATGCTATCTCAATCTATGGGGCTGCCATACAGATTTCAAGCCGAGGATATACCCCTGGGTATTTAAACCAGACTTTAGTCCCGAAAATTCCGAACCTTTGCGTTCTAGGCACGAGCCATTCGAACTCTAGTTTCCACCGTCTCAGTTGGTCTCCTAGGAACTCACCGCAAACACAGGCAGGTGGCTATACCAGATCACCGAAAGTCGTTCGGGCACGACAAACACCAAAGGAATTGCACCTTTAGAGGATTTAAGGTCTCCTAGACCAGAGAGTGCACAAGACAGTGTGAGTAGGGTGAATGCATAAAGCAGTGTGATACAGGTAAAGTGCGCAAGATAGCACGATAAAATGCATGCACAATGCAAATAATGTGCCCAAAATAGTGCGATGCGCAAAATAGCGCGAGTGAAATGTAATGCACTAACAGGTGCAGGTGGGACGCGCAAGATAGCGCGAATGATACAATGCACAAATTAGTGCGATACGCTAAACAGCGCGATTGATCTGAAATGCACAAGATAGTGCGATGTGATATGCAAAGCACAGGACAGTGCGATTGAGGTGCGCAAAATAGCGCGAATGATAAACTGCACAGAACAGTGCAATTGAGGTGCGCAAAATAGCGCGAATGATAAACTGCACAAAACAGTGCGATGCGCAAAATAGCGCGAATGCAAACTGCGCAAGATAGCGCGAATGATAAACTGCACAGAACAGTGCGATTGAGGTGCGCAAAATAGCGCGAATGATAAACTGTACAAAACAGTGCGGTGCGCAAAATAGCGCGAATGTAAGCTGCACAAAACAGTGCGATTGAGGTGCGCAAAATAGCGCGAATGATAAATTGCACAAAACAGTGCAATGCGCAAAATAGCGCGAATGTAAACTACACAAAACAGTGCGATGCGCAAAATAGCGCGAATGTAAACTGCACAAAACAGTGCGATTGAGGTGCGCAAAATAGCGCGAATGATAAACTGCACAAAACAGTGCGGTGCGCAAAATAGCACGATTGATTTGAAATGCACAAGACAGTGCGATACGCTAAACAGCGCGATTGATATGCAATGCACAAGATAGTACGAGTGAGATACAGCCACAAGATGCACAAGACAGTGCAAGTGAGATACGAAGTGTAAGTGCACAAGACAGTGCGATAAAATGCATCTTCTATGCAAGTATGGGGCATTTCTATGCAATACTGAAAGCAAGCATTTCTATGCATGAAACAAGTAAAGCATATTCTATGCGGAATCGAAAGCAAGCATATTCTATGCATGAATCATAACGATGCGCGGCACGCATGCAACAACAGTGTATATGAAAGTTCACATTCTATGCAATAGAGGAGCATCAAATATGTACTCTGGTGCCTCTGATTTGCCTCTTAGAGGACTTCACAACATACTCAGCTCAAAAAGGGCACACCCTATTCATATTGGCGAGAGATAACATCTGCATGTGAAACCCTCGGGTGCTGCTTGGACTGCCATTCTGACTTGAAGCAGGCTTACACTTGGGGTCGAGACACACTCATACTCCAGAGAAACGGCGAGGCCTGAGAAGGTGCACCTGGAATGCAGTCTCGGATTTTGCTAAAGTTGAAACATGCTAAGATGCTCCAAATTTTCCCTCTTTTCTTTTGCTTTGCAGTCCGGAACCTAAATAGCTTCAGATAGGTCCTTGTTTACTGTTCTGACATGATCGGGGGTGAACCCTGCGGCTTTATGAAAGAACCAATCCTGTTTTGCACAAATGTGGAGAACGGCACGCACTCTGAGCACAAAACGATTTTTGAATTTTGAAATGAGAAAAGGGTTCTCAACCGGGTATTGAGCCTACAACTGACCACAGCCAAAACGACTCAACACAGAAAAACAAAAGGTAAACGACCTAGACACATCGAGTAACACTCGAGACGACTCAAAACAAGAATCGAGATAAAACAAAAAGACACGACACTCAGACGTGCACAGGGAGCCTGTTTCACCGGGTAGTGTTTCCCACCCTTTCTCATTTGTGATTCTCACATCACTCGGCCCTCAAGCTCTATTTTTCTGAAAAAGCCCTTTTCTCACTTTTTCTCTCACGCACATCTCTCTATTCTTCAATCTCTCATTTTTTATCCCTCCCCTGGGTGGTTGATGGATAAACAGGAAGTTGCGGGCTCTTGCCCTAGCACTCTGCTAGATTCTTCTTCTTCTGCACACAGCTAGTGAGTTTCTCCCACAGAGGGGTTGTGCTACAACTGGGTGTGTAGCAAATTGCAGCTGACATCGGTTGATGATGCTTGTGGGGAGTTTGGACGTGATTAGATCTGTCCAATGATGAGGGAGTGGCCCCCATTCCAGTTCGTGCTTCGCACTTGGCTTGATACCTCGTTGCTGGAGGGTGAGAGAGCTTTCAGTCTTCCGTTGTTAACTTCAGTTGTGCCCTTCTTGGCAGGTGTGATGCCCTTCTTGGCAAGCGCGTTGATAAAAGGGAAAAGACAGAAAACCTGACTCAACTGTGCCCCTAGTTCATCATTTTGACCATTTTTTGTTTTTGCTTTCTACTAAAACAATTTTGACCAAAATGAGAGTTAGATTAACATGCTTGTTCGATTTTTGATTTAAAATCATGCAAGTCAGGCTATGAGCACTGAAAATTTCCTTTTTTGGGTCCAAGAAATGGTCCAGTTTTGGAAAAATGGATAATTTTCGAGAGAATTAGTCAACCTCAGTAAAAATTCTCAAAAACTATTTTTGCAAACGGCCATTGCTCAACGAGCATGAAACCTACTCTTGAGATGCACAACCTCGGATCCAAGGGAAAACTGCCCCGTGCTTGAAGAGAGCTGCATGGCAACGGAAAGTTGCCCCTTGTTTGAACGGCACCGCGGCGCATGAATGGCAACGGAAAGTTGCCCCTTGTTTGAATGGCGCCGCGGCACACTGAATGGCAACGAAAGTTGCCCCTTGTTTGAATGGCGCCGCAGCACACTGAATGGCAACGGAAAGTTGCCCCTTGTTTGGATAGCACCGCAGCGCATTGTAGTCAGTCCTCAGAGCGACGAACACAACCAAATTCGGATACAGAGAAGACAAAGATGATCAAAACCATCGCATGGACACAATCAATTTGAAGTGTTTTACGGCTGGACTTCAGAATGAAGTTGCCTACGTATCCCAAAGATGGGAATCAAGCCTTACGTAGTTCGGGGTTAAGGTACACTCGGGTATTTAACCTCTCCTTTTTATGCTCTAACTTTTGCCAAGGCGCCTGTTGCAGGTTTTCAACCTTGCGAGCTTTGTTTCTTCTTTTCTTCTTCTTTTTTTTTTTTTTTTCTCTTTTCTTCTTTTTTTCTCTTTCTTTCTTTTCTTTTTTCTTTTTTCTTTTTTTTTTTTTCTTTTTTTTTGTTCTTTTTCTTTTTTTCTTGCTCTAACTTTTGCCTGGGTCGCCCTTCCGGGTTTTCGGCCCAGCGAGCCTCTCAAAGGGTAAAAGTGTAACAAGTCCATGCCAAATGGTTTGAGATTGAAGCCATCTATATCCAGGAGAGTGGCTGTGTATTGATTTGCAGAAGGATCCATCTTTGGCTCTTCGAGCACATCGGATATTTTTTGCCCCTAGTTCGAGGGGTGCTTCTGATTCTAGCTTTGCAAGCTTCTTTTGATGACATCTGATCTTCTTGATCTGACTTTGGTGCCTCTTGTTCGAGGGCTGCTTCAAATCTGGCCACACAGGCCTCACATTGTAGTTGACCGTTGAACATTCTGAATTCAAGTTCAAGGTTTGAAAGCAAAGGGGTTGAGTCTCGAGGCTGAGAGCGATCCTAAGCTGCACAATCTCAAGAGCGATTCCACACAGGTCTTCGCAGGACCGCGCAAAACATTTTTTTTGAAAGTTTAAGAAAGCGACAAATCGCTCGCGCTGAAGACAGTGTAGGAACCAATCTGGATCAAGCCAGGGTCCTTCTCAGTACTCACACTAACAAGCATGATTTCATTCATTAAGGGCTTAGCACGCCTCTCTTTCTCTCATTTGATCAAAGTTTTGCAAATCCCGAGGAATTCCTCCCTCTTTGTTTTCACCGCAGTGTTCAAAAGGTTTTGAAAAACTCAGGTCATTACAATGACTTCAAGGCACAAAAGAGCAGGTGGAATGCACTGCCATTTCATTCAATCCCGGCACAACTAGCACACGGCAGAAGCAAATGTGAGAGCGTGAAAATCACTGCTGTTTCATTCAAAATCTGTTGGCATAACTGGCTCCCTGGCAGAAACAGACTCAAAACAAAACAAAAAGACAAACGCGAAACAAAATGGTGACGCCCGAGGTAACACCCCCGGAATCACCCGACTCCTATACAACAGGACTGACTCGATACAACAAGACAGACCCAAAACAAAAGAGACTGACTCAAAACAAAAGTAACAAAAACTGACCCAATACCCAAGTCAGAATGCAAAAATTAACAGCACTTGTACATTGCTCAAAACAGTGCATGCCATTCACCACAGCTGGAGTAATCTGAGCGCCATCCGCAGGTGGTTCATCCCTCGATCACATAACATTATCCCCCAAGTTCACTGACCCAGTGCCGATAGACTTTGCTGAGCTCGGCGGGAGGATGACCCCGTTGTCAAATAGATCCTGTACTTCATGGCGAAGACGGAAGCAGTTTCGTTGTAGTATGGCCAGTTTGCTGATGGTATGCGCAGTACTGGGTAGCATCATGTGTAGCCGGAAGAGGGTTCGGGAGAGGCCGAGGCTCAAGGGGTTTGAGATGGCCTTGTCCAACAAGGATTTGGAAGCTTTGGACAAAGGCATGTGGAGGGCATGGAAGACCCTCTGACCTCGGGGTTGGTACTTCTGGGTTTGTGGATTTTTGCTGGGCGCACCAGCAAAGGGATTGGCAGGTGCTGGCCTGGTTTGCTGATCTCTTCTGAGTGGAGGATTAGAGCTAAAGGACTGCCTCTGGTACAACGGCCCTTCTCCCGGCTTGCCCCTTGATTCAAACTGCCCCCAACTTGAGTGGCGAAAATGTCGTCCACAGTTTTTGCAACAACTGCGAGCACTTGCTCTTTGTTCAGTCCCTCGGCTTTCAAAGCCTCAACAGCCAACAGAAGATGTTCATGGGGATCCATGCCCGCCCCTATCTTGTTCTTTCCACTCGCCTCCACTTTGCCAAGGGATTGGCCTTCCTCAAATGCAGCCCGTCCCAAGACTGGGGAGCCTTTTGACATGAAATTCCCAGTATGTGGTGTGGTCGATGATGGAGCCAATGTCCGGAGGCCAGATCTGTCACAGTTCTTTGAAGATCTTTTATCATTCCCATCAACTCAGAAGTAGTGGGTTCTCGGGTTTGAGATGATTGGGGTTCAGGTGCACCCATCATGCATAAGTCCATGCTTTCTGGGATAAACACCTCAGGCTTGGGTAGATGGGCGGGGTGATGTATATGCTGGGGTCATAGGTGGATGGCAGTATATGGATGAGATTGAGGTAGGCAGGAGATGTTTGGTCATTGGGGTCTGAAGGTGGAGCTATCGTCCGGTTGTCGATGAGATTTTGGACCTCATGACGAAGGCGGTAGCAACGGTCGGTGCCATGACCGCGCTGCTGATGGTACATACAGTACTTGGAGGGTTATGTCTGGCTGGGAGTGGGTCGGGAAGAGGTTGAGGATCGAGGGGTTTGAGATGCCCTCTTTCCATCAGGACTTTTAGTGCGCTAGTCAGGCTCATATAGAGGGGGTGAAAGTTCTGCCCTGAGCTCGGGCTGGGCTGGTTGTTTGTAGGCTTGGTTTGGCAAAAGGGTTGGCTGTGGTGACTGTATTGATTTCAGTGGGTTCGGGGATAGTGCTACTTCCAGCATTGGTGCTCCCTGCAATCGCCCTCATTGCCGGTTCACTTGTTCTGGGAATGATCCCATTGTTGAACGCATTCTCGACCTGAACCCCCAGTTCATGCAAACTTTTGAAAGTGAATAACGGAGCGACTATCAATTTCTGCAACATATCATGCTCGAGGTTTCGCACCATCATCTGCACTTGATCCCTCTCAGAAGGGCGGCGATCTGTCATCTGTGCTGCCTTTGCTCTCCACCTTGCAACAAATTCACAAAAGGCTCTGTTGGGTTCTGGCGGGTTGCTTCAAGCTCTTGGATGGTCATTTCAACTTGGGTATTGTAGGAATACTGATCGACAAAGGCCTCAGCCAATTCTTCCCAGTTTTGCTTCACTTTATCCTCCAACTTAGCGTACCAAGTGGCTGCTACACCCGACAGGGTTCTTCCATACAGAGAGAGTTTCTGTGGCTTAGTCAGACCCATCGGCTTCAGGACATCCAAGAAAAGTCGGATATGTACCATTGGATCCCCAGACCCGTCGAAACGGTCAATATGTGGCATTTTGAATCTGTCTGGGAGCCGTACAGCAGACTCGGTGTGCCCATCCTCAATGTCGGGAATGGAGTTAAGGCCCTGTGCCTTTTTGAATTGCTTCTCAAGGTTCGCAATTTTCACTGCGGTCAGATCGAGGTCATTAGCATCAAGGGGATAACGCCTCTCATTAGGCTGCACCAGGGGTCTGAAAACTTGGGCTTGAGCCAACCCTTCTCGAGGATCGGACCCTGCAAATCTTCAGTTGGCGGAATTGGGTCAAAGTTCGGCTGGGGTCCCAAAGCTGGATGTGAGGCAGATGCCCCAGATGGGCGCTGCGTTTCAATACTGGTCTCAGCCTGCATGGCAGTTCCCTGATTTAGCGCTGCTATCACGGCCACAAATTCTTCCGAACCCTGTGCCATCACGGTCTGCTGAGTCTGGACAAAGGTGACTGGTGACTGACGGATCAGATGAACCGATGAGCCCTGACTGGCCTTTCTTTGCCTTGCCTCAGCGAAAGAACACTGGTTGCCCTTGAATTGAATCTCTGACCTAACAAAGTCTATCAGCACTAGTCCAATGTACCCGGGGATTTCGGAGCCTTCTGAAGCTATGGTTCCAGGACTACCTAGCAAAAGGGAAAACATGCAGCATCTCAGCCTAACTTCACCAAAACAGATATGAGCATAACAGGATGACTGTGCCCTCTACTGAATTCTGCCCCAAATTCTGCCTCAAAACTGAATCTGATACCCGCAGATAACTGATTCCTAAAATACTGAATTGGTGCCCGCAGGCCTGATGCCCAAACTCAAACTGATACATGCATTCCTGTAGAGACGCACTCTAAAAGCACATAACAGATAAGTGAGAGCCAAAACACCCCTATGTTGGGGTAGGGTTTCCCTGTCCTATTTTGTCAGGAGCTAGGGTTTCACTACGCACGCAGCGGTTTCAAACAACCTATAAACGGGTAAGCAACCTGTCCTAGTTTGGAATGGTCACTATGGATCCGAATATGCACTAGGTCGAATGGTCAAAAAGGGTGCCCCGGTAAAACCGGGGTTTGTGTTCCCATGCTGTCAGAGCCCAGAGCCGATCAGCCTTATGGACATGCCTTGACAAGACAAGCCTCCGGCAAATCGTTCGGGAATGGCATATGGCAAACACGGTGTCCTAGGCGCACCAATGCAAATGCAATGCAAAGAAACACACAAGTGTAGTCAAAACCAGATATCATGAGTTCGAGTCAAGTTCTCTAAATCCCCAGCAGAGTCGCCAGAAACTGTAACAAGCCCGCGGGGGACCTCGCTACAGCTCGGACTCGATTTGTGTCACGGTTCTTAATCTTGAACCAAAGAGTCCAAATCCGGCAAATCGTTTTGGAAAACAGATTTTTTGAAAGAAGTGCCAAACATGGACTGCTTTGCCAGATACAGAGTCGCCACCTAAATATTTTTTAAATGGGAAATTTAGGAAACCCTGACTCGGTGCCAAAGGCCACGTGTCCGTCATCACCAAAGTTGCCTCGGCTCGGGAACTTGGGTACGATTGGGGAAGGTCACTTCGTGAGCACCCCCGCTCGCCCGGTCAAAGACCGGCCTCTACTAACCATGATATCTTATTTTGAAAACATTGTATGTTCTTATTCCGGTTATTAGCCTAGGTTACTATGTGATGCTCGCAGCAAACAAGTATAGACTGGGTCGCCTGAACTGGAACAAAACATTTCATGTTTGTTTGTTTGGAAATGGTTTGATGGTGCTACCCGCAGGTAGGCTAAGACGCGGATTTGCCACCCTCAGGTGGGCTTAGAAAACATGATTTTGCCACTATCTAGTGGGCTTAAAACAAACATCAATGCATTGTCCCACTTCAAGTAACACAACCTCCACCCACAGGCATTCAAGGCAGTTATATCACATAAGCATATAGCATCATGGTAAGCATGCTATTCATGGCAACACTCACACGCATGCAAGGATGCTAAAGCATAAAACTCACCGGTACTCCAAGCCAAACAGAAACTCATTAGAAATCATGCATGATCCTAAATATGCAGGATTGCCTAATGCAACACATGCAAAAATGCAACTATAGCAGGCTCGGCTATTCTAAGCATGGCATATGAAATGCAACAACTAACAAGTATTCAACTTGGAATTGAAATACAATGCAGTTTGTATGATGCACCGAGCCCGGTGCGTGCAAAACATATGAATGATGCAAACATGCTGTCATACTGTATGCTATTTGAAATATGCCCTAATCTAACCATCGTAAGCAAGTAAATAAAAGGGAAGAAAGACGTGGGGTTGGAAGACATACATCACACTCACCCACACTCATTACAGTTATGCCCTCGCGCAGAGGGTCCGAATAAATAATAATACGGTCCGAATAAAAGAATAATACAGTCCGAAATAAGTAGTCCGAATAATGTACAAATTCCTAATTAATTAACAGATTAACTAAGAAAAACTGTAAACTGGCATGCAAGCCAGGGGGCTGCCTCGACTCTGATGAATGATGTATGCTAGGCTGTCTTGCGCGGAAATCCACTAGGATGTCCCAATTAGCCTCTGTTCTGCGATGTTTCTCGAAATGCGTGCCAAGCCTCGAAAGACTGCTGATTCTTGATATGCTGTAACAGAGAGCAGGAAAGGGGCATAGCAATGTATTTCACAGATATATGCATGCCTCGATCCTCGTACCACCAATCACGCATCTCGATGCATGATGGCCGAGGAGTCGGATTGCACAACTCAATATAGGATGAATGCAGATGAATGCTACAACAAAACCTAACTCCATCATGGGTAATCCGGAGTGTCGGTGACTTGGGAATTGAGACCCGTTCCGTCACTCGGAGTACGAAACGCGCCTCGTTTCCCGTGCCCAGGCTAACTCCTATCCCGAACGCGATGCAATATGCATGATATGCATGAATGCAACTAAAATACAATCCTAGCATGCACAATGCTATGAAAATGAGATGCCTCGAAATGCGTGCACACGGGCACGCAAACCGAGGCGATGATCCTAAGGCATGAAATGGCATACGCAGTGCAAATTGGACTTACACTAACACGAGTGGACCTCAGCCACGCTCACATAAGAAGCCGACAGATGAAAATGAAGCGCCTCGAAATACGTGCACACGGGCGCGCAAACCGAGGCGATGGCCGTAAGGCATGAAATGACATGGAAATGATATGCAATGAGACTAAAATGAGATGTCTCGAAATGCGTGCCCACGGGCATGCATACCGAGAAAATGGCATACGAAATGCAACAGGACTAAAATGAGATATGCGATGCAATATGGGCTTACACTAACATGAGAGAGCTTTAGCTACACTCACATAAGAGGCCGTGAGATGAAAATAAAGTGCCTCGAAATGCGTGCACACAGGCACGCAAACCGAGGCAATGGCCCTAAGGCATGAAATGGCACTCCAACTGCAAATTGGACTTATACTAATATGAGAGAGCCTCAGCCACACTCACATAAGAGGCCGACAGATGAAAATGAAGCGCCTCGAAATGCGTGCACACGGGCGCGCAAATCGAGGCGATGGCCGTAAGGCATGAAATGACATGGAAATGATATGCAAACATGCAAATGAAACTTCAGCACTCACAAATGATGCAAAACAGTCCCGAAAGGTGGGGAAATGACACCAAATGCACGGAATGGTCCCGAAATGCGATATTAAGCACCCGAAATGGCCTACAGCCATACTAAACATGCATAATTGGTACATGACATGCAAAACAGTAGCAAGGCAGCCCCAAAATAGCATTTTTTACAGTACAAAACATGGCGAAATAGTAAGCATAGATAGGACAACAATGGCATGGAGTGGTAAGGGTAGAGCTTGAAGATGATGAAGAAATGGCACCCAAAACTTGAAGGAAATGAAGTTGTATGTATGTATATGCTTCAACCAATGCTTGTAATCTCTTCTCTTGAGTTGGGAGGACACCAATGTAGACAAGAGAGGGAGAGAGGAATCAAGGCAAAAGTGGAGAGAAATGAGCCCTTCTTTCCCTCCAAAAGGGTCCCCCGGATAGAGATATTTTTGGGGGAAAACAGCTATACAACTGTAAAGTGCACATTGAGGGGATCATGGCCGGCCACCTATTTTTGTTGCAGGTGGCCGGCCGGCTCTTTACCTGGCCGGCCGGCCAGGTCAAAAGGGTCAAAAGTGGCCAGCCACCCCCTAGGATGAAGCCCCAGAAGTTAGCTTTCCAATGCCGCAAACCTTGCATTAAAATTCCTCCTGTGGAAAAAGTTATGCCAGTTTCCGTGAAGCCGCGCAGATTCGGTCCAACCGGACTTCAACCAACCATATCTCCTCCACCCGGACTTGGACATAGGAGATTCTTGAGTGAAAAATGAAGCCCCGGAAGTTAGCTTTCCAATGCCACAAACCTTGCATTAAAATGCCTCTTGTGCAAAAAGTTATGCCCATTTCGGCGGAGCCACGCAGTGTTTTCTCTCCTTTCTAGATTCATGCTGAATCACTTTTGACCAAATTCAGGTGGCCGGCTAGAACAATTGCTGGCCTCCCATGTGGCCACTTTGAAGCCCCAAAAGTTAGCTTTCCAATGGCGCCGACCTCGCATCAAAATTCCTCCTGTGGAAAAAGTTATGCCAGTTTCCGTGAAGCCGCGCAGATTCGGTCCAACCGGATTCATGCCGAACTTCTCCCAAACTAGTTTTCTTCTCTCTTCTCCTCCTTTCTTCAACTCCAAACCCCTAAGTAAGGTGTTTTTGAAAGATTTTTCAAAGATTTCATCTCTCTTTCATTCATTCCCACTTTGTCCTTGCTCGGTTTACCGAAAAGCGCAACATTTGACAAAATACGAGCCTCGGAACATCGTAAAAACTTTATTTTCAAAATGTTTTGAAAGAGAGGGTTTTTAAAATCTAAAATCTTTTGATCAAGATTGTTTTGGTCCAAAAGGGGTATGAAGTTGAGGTTTGACTCTCCTTTTGCCAAAGAAATTGAACCTTTGCCCTGCACATCTTTCATCACCGAGCAAACCATCAGTCGCGTCCAAGTCTTATGGACGGTCAAAAATGGGGTGTCTACAATATCTAACTTCTATCTCAGATGGATCAACCCCTGGAAAGGGAGCGGAGGCCTTCCTTTTATAGAAAATCCAATTTGCCAAGCTTCCAAGAGAAGCTAAACAAGGCTCAAATCCCTCCATACACGTATATGGAGGGCAGAGTCTGTGCTCACCAGTTGGCACAGCTGGCATGCACAATGCTTGAAAAAGGCAAAGAAAAGGCCTCGGCCAGAAAAGGTGGGCGATCGACCAAAACAATGGCCGGCCGACCAACTAAAGTGCCGATAGGCCAACACCCTTAGCCGACAGCCATAAAACAAGACCGGTGGCCTCAGGCCATGGCCGGTGGGTTGAGAAAATGGCCAACAAGCCACCCTCTTCCCTCAGAAGCAAAAACACAAGTGTTTGGTCCACAACCAAGCACAAAACAGACAAGTTGAGAGATCTTGAGGCAAGGCGTGCAGCCGAGACCTCCGGGAACTCAAAACGAACACGAACATGGATGATCATCGAGTGTTCAAACGATGACGTCCAAGTCTTGAGGACGGTCAAAAATGGGGTGTCTACAGCCCACTATTCTGCAAAAAATATAGTATAATTTAATCATAAGTAAATTGCTGAAAAAGTACAAAAATGCACTATTTCATGCTTAAATCATTCGACTTGACCAAAACTCAAAGAACAAAAGTTGTACAGAATCAAATTTTCTAAAAGGCACCGCAAACGAATTTAGTAAAAACTAAATAGGTTGAGAGAAAAAACTTAATAAAAGAACCTAGATGAAATTCAATCAAAAAATCTGGGACTGGAAACGAAAAGAAACTGCCCTAAGATGATTTTTTTCGGAAAAGTTCAAAACACAAAAAGTGTTCAGAATAATTTTTTACTTCAGCTTGAGTGAAATCAATAAAAATGAGCTCGTTTTGTGGGTTAAACCAGCATCTAAAATCTGCATTGTTAAAATGAATAAAAACTATTGTAACCAAGATCATCCGATTACAAGTTCTAATCGATCTTTTTAATACAAAGTTAAAATACAAAAGTTTATTAGAATTACGTATACATGCCTCTGCTCAAATTTTGTAATTTAACGAGGTCGTTTACTATTTTTTAAGATGTACAAATTAATACAATTCAAACTATACCAATAAGTTCATATTTAATTCTTTGTACCTTAATTTCACCACTTCGGCCCTTCACTTCCGACCTACACATTTATCCCATGTGCCTCCCGTATATCTAACACCACTCTGAAGCCAAACTTGCATGGGGATATTGTCCCGAGTTTGACCCACACTCCCCAAATAGTTAACATATACGTACGCGTGTAAATCAAAGCACTCATCTACTACTGAGAATGAGACAACAATATATATATACAATTTCTTATCTACTCATGAGAACAAACATAACCACGCCAAGCCTAAGACATTCAAATACATCTCATAATCCTCACCCTTTTTTTTTTTTACGCTCTTTCTCACCAACACTCAAATAAAATAACAATCCATGAAGTTATGATGGAGTATTCAGAATTTATTTTTGGGTTCTAAGTTTATTTTAATTTCATATATCCATGAGTGTGATTACAACCATAAAATAAATACGTATTAAAATCCTAAACCTTGCATACACAACTAATCAAAATAATTAAAATCAATCCATCATCTTCATGTAAATACAATATCAAACCAATATCAAATAAATAAAAATAATAAATTAAACATAAATTAAGGGAAGTTGGTTTTGTACTCACAATATTTTTTTTTTTTTTTGAAGATCGATGAGTTACTTGAAAAATTAATAAAACCCCTAAAATAAAACCCTAATCATTTTTTTCCTTTCTCTACGTCGTCTCTCTTTCTCTCTCTCTCTCTCAGCTTTCTCCCACACACACAACACTCTTCTGCTTTTCTTTAGATTATAACCTGATCATTTATTATATAACCTAATAGTTATTATATTATATAATATAAATACAACATAAATAAATATGATATATATTTTATCAATATATAAAACACTTTTTTTATATATAAAATATATAAATATTTAAATATTCAAATTACTTATATATAATTAACTATCACATTAAATTAATTAAATATCACATTAAATTCTCATGTATCCATATAATTAATAAAGCCAAAAATAAAATAAAGTAATAATAATAAATAATGACTTACGAAAAATTAGGGTCACTAGAATTTGTTCAAGTTTTGGGAACACTTTAAGTTCTTTAATTACAATAATCAGTCTTTTGTTTTTGTTTTGTTTTGTTTTTTTGTTTTGTTTTTTTTTTTTTTGTGGTAAATATGATCATTAGTTGTTAGATATATTGTTTAGGAAATAATGCTTGATTTCTAGGGAAGAACTTTTTCCTTATGTTCTTGAGAAGCCTAAATCAGACTTTATCCACTTTACGAAAATGAGAAAATGAAGGAAAGAATGAAAGTTTTTTATATATATTATTTTATATTTTTTCAAAAAAAATCCTTATTGTGTTGTCCCTTATTGAAAACTTATTGTGTTGTCCCTTATTGAAAACTATTATAAAATTGTCATAGGTCCATTTTTTAGCTCGGTTATCCGGGCTCCATTTGGCACATGGATCTTAAATAAAGGAATTTTTAAATAAATTTTATAAAATATAAGAGATTGAATTGAGAAACTAATAAGGATAATAAATTAGGAAAAGAGAAAAATATTTTTATGGAAAAATATAAAGGAATTTTTTACGAATTTTTTTAATACTAAGGCCTCATTTAGGGGAACTTGACTATTTTAGTTGACTTTTTGGGATAATTTGTGATTTTTTTTGTAGTTGAATATATGATTGTGAGAGAAAAAAAATAATTGATTGATGTGTACAATGTGACATTTTTATCTTATTAACTATTTAGTATTTAAAAAAAAATCTTGCCAAATAGGGCCGGATCCCATATATATTTATTAAAGGTCTCACTAATGACAACCCTAAAGGAGAATCGGAATGGCTGTTGTCCACCCTATATAGCACCATTGTTGTGATGCCATTAAAGCCCACTTCATGTTCTATTTTGATAATTCGAACCGTTAATTTGTAAGGGTACATTGAGTAATGCTTGTCAAAAATCAAGTTAATCGAATATTTGTAGCCTTTTTATCAAATGACATTCGTATATGAAAAAATTGATAGTAAGCATGATTTTAAGAATAAAAATTGAATCCAAATATGACTAATGACAAGACTACTAATATCCGACCAGCTTTATTTTTTACAGATATATTATACTCGATGTATTCTAAAAAGTGAATGGTTCATATTATCAAAATTGGACCCAAAACTGGCTCCGCACAACAGTGGCTATTGTACAAGATGCACAATATCCACTCCCAAATCCGCTAAGGGCTATCAATAAAAAAAACAGTAAATGACAAAAATATATATAATCTCAATGCACTCTTCACATATTTCAATACTAACAAAAACATATTTTTAGCAGTTTTCATTTATTAATATGACCTCACTTATTATGTCTTGAGTAGTAAGTGGAGGATGGGAAGAGGGCTAGGGTGACTATTAGAGGTGGTGGAGGTAACATCAGCAAGAATGGAAGAGAGTGTTGGCAATAGGGGTGTTAATTGAATCAAATTACTTGAGTTCGACTTATGTAAGGCTTGGTAAAAACTCGTTCAAGATTGGCTCATTATGTAAACAAATCAAGTTTGAATATATTTTAAAATTTGTTAAGTTTTCAAACTAAGTATGAATAACCTATTATTTAGCTCGATAAACTTATATGCATTATAAAAAATCAAATCACTAGAGCTCAACTTGTGTTTGGCTCTTTAAAAATTTGTTTGAGATTGACTTGTCATGTAAACAAGTCAAACTTGAAAAGCTTAATACTTGATTCAACTTGGCTCATTTACAACCCTAACCAAGAGTAGGTATGGAGATAAATGATAAGTATTAGAGCAGTAGAGTTTTATTTTTATTAGTAATTTGACTAAGGGGTACAATAATATAAAAAAGAGAATATCAAGTATGGGGTGTCCAATAATATTTTAGGATGCATTTAGAGGTTGTCTAAGGTGGTGTTTGATAAAATTGAAAACTGAATGCTAAATTTTTTAAGTTAAAAAACTATTTGATAAAAATTTAAGTGTTCAACTAAAATAAGTTGTTTGATATGTACAAAATCAAATTTATTATTTTCAAATTATATTTTTCAATTTTTATATTATGATGGGAAGATAGTGATGGTGATAGTAGTGATGATGGAGGTGAGGAGGTGGCATTTGTGGCGGGGTGGTGGCTATGTTGCCAATGATAATGGTGGTAGAGGTAGAAGGATAGTTTTCGTAATAATGGTGGAAGGGTAATGTAATAGAGATAAAATGGGGGTGGTGATGATGGTGGTGATTGTGGTAGTGGAATAATGGTGATGGTTATCACAACGATGACAATGGTTGTAGAGAAAAAGGGTTGTCATGGTTGTAATCGTGGTAGAAAGGTGGGGTAGTGGGCGGTGGCGATTATAGCAGTGATAGTGAAACGATATTGATATTTATGACAGTAATGATAATGATGATAGAGGTTATGGTAGTGGTGATGGTGGTAGTGGAGTGGTGGTGGTAATAATTGTAATGGTGGCGTGATGGTGGTGGTAGTAGTGGCGGTGACAATGATGATGTTTGGGAAGGTGGCGATGAGGTTGAAACGTTGTATGTCAACAATTATACATAAATATTTATAAATTCAAATAGCATTAATTGAGTTTTCAATTATTTAAAACATTGTTAAGTTTTAGGTTACATTTTAAGGGAGGATATGATCAAAATCCCCTTATAATAAAACTTTAATGCATTAAGAAAAGTACAAAAAGTTTTTCTTGAAAAGTACCACACACTATTATGACCAAACTATCCTTACTGGCTAATTTAATATTTTAAACTTTAAAATAATATAACTTTTGATCTAAATATCAATTTTTAATAAAATTAATATTTTTAGAATCCTCTCATCCAGATCTATCAAACAAAGGCCTCGTTTGGAAAGCTGGCTATTTTAGTTGGCTATTTTAGTAGGCTAAAATAGTTGTGTTTAGGAAGAGGGTTGGATTTTTTGTTGTTGGATGTGATGTTTGTGAGAAAAAAAGTGAAATGATTACGGTTTGATGTGTCATTTTTGTCATATTGACTATTTAAGCCTATTTTATCTTTTTGTGAATTTTAGCCACAAAAAAAAAAAAAATGAAGCCCAAACCCAACTTGCCAAAAGATCTAGGTGACAATGAAATTCTTAAAAAAAAAAAAAATTATCTTCAAAATTGACGTAAACAGTAACAGTTTACTCTGTTTTACAGTAACATTTTACTCTAATTCACAATAGAATGTTACTCTGCTTTAAAGTAAAGTTTGTAAAATAGAAGAAATAACTCAAAAGTGCACTATTAGAGTAAAACTTTACTGTCATTCTTTAATAGGGCATCAGCTAAAAAAAAAATAAAAGTAAAATATATATTAAAAGATCAATAACAACTACTAGAAATGAAATTTTATTTTCACATTTACAAATTGAACTTAATTTCTCCGAATTAGCATCATCAATCTACTCAAGTCACCACCACTAAACCATCCATCTCCTTGTACTCATAAAATCAAACATAATCTAAATCATGGTCTTTCTCCCAAGATTGGTCATTTCTCTACAAGATCAGGCCAAAAAAAAGAAGAGTATCACGGGATGAGCAAAGTCAGGTTGCACATTAAGGCGATGTTTGTTTTGGTGGACATGAGCTTGGGATTGGACTAATAGTCCAATAAAATTATTAATCCGATATTTGGTTAAACAATTGAAGTACGAACTAACAATTTATCCGGATATGGTATCCCACATATGATGGACTATTCAATCCCACAGAGGATGGTGGGATATAAATTGGAGGACTAAGCCAAAGTCTAGACTATTAGTTCTTCCTTATAATCCTACATCAATCCAAACATAGGATATGATACACAATCTAAAGGGATTCGTAGTCCTAAGACTATTAGTCATATGAATACTAATCCAACCTAATCCAATCCGCTCAAACAAACATGGCCTAAGAGACTTCTCTAGTCAACATGGAGAAGGACAGTCGATAAAAGTAATCGTCTAAAGAACCTTCCGTTGTTGTCCCATATTCAAATGAAAAGCTATATGCTTAACATAGGCATAGGCAAGTCGTGGATTGGATATTGCAATAGGATTTCTGCTTTAATAACACCACCCGGGAAGAGTAAGATTCCGAAGGAGTGGGAATAGCTTTTTAATCTCACTCAAATCTCACATGTATATATAGAAGGATAAGACTGTTTAAAAAAAAAAAAAAAAAAAAGAGTAAATTACAAACACACCTCCTGAAATTTACTTAAATTACAAATTACCCCTGTGGTTCTACAAATTATATTATGCCCCCTAAAGTTTCTAATTTCATAACAAATAGGTCCTTTTATTAATAAATTATCAAGTTAATTAACAGTTTTTAATAATGTTAAAATTTTATTTCAATTAATAATTCAGATAATTTTATTATTGTATAGGTGAACAGTGAGAAATTTCACTTTTTCAATTAATTTTGTTAAATAAAACTTTGACAGGGAGGTATTTATAATTTTTCAAACCACAAGGGACAATTTGTATTTTAAAGAAACCTCAAGGGGTGTATTTGTAATTTATCCCAAAAAAAATTTTATGTCCTCCATCAAGCCCCACAACAATGATCCAAATCGTTTATCTTATAAGCCTATTAGTAAATATGAATTATGCAAAAATTTAGTTTTATCATATATCATTAAAAATATAAATGTTATTTTTTAAAATAAATGACAACTTTGCATTTAAATTTAAATAGTTCATTTTATAAAGGGTTTATTACACTTTTGTACGGGGGCGAAATGTCCTCTGCTTTCCGTACCCCTTGGACGTCAAGCTTCTGGTGACGGCGTCTATCTCTGCAACACAAAAATGGTGAGCTGCCCGGCGGTGGTGTGCCGGAAAGACCCTCCGACGATCAAGTCAGATCACCAAGGAAGAAGACAATCAAAAGAGAGTGTTTGTGAGAATGAATTCGCATACCTCCAACGTTCGTCTTTTTCCCTATTTCTAGGCTGGCCATGCAGCCTCAAGATTGTGCGCGCACTACCTCTGCTGTCCTCCCCTGGACAGGTGGCAGTGCGCGCCTCTCACCACCTTACGCGTGTAAAGGTTTTGTCCTTTCACCAGTACACACAGAGCTGTCCAACGGTATTAAGGCGTGCGTGGAGCAGATGTCCTCTCCCTCACGCCATTGGCCTAGGCAGCCCACCTAACTGGGGTACTATGACCGGCCTAACACTTGTGGGAAATTGCTATCACATGCATTTAACCGTGCTATGTGTCACCGACCTGTGACTTGGGATTGGGCGAGAGCCTGACCACTCCGGCCGAACTATTCTTGATCGGTTCATCACGATAAACCGGTTGCGGGGCATGCCGGCCTCCAACCATTCTTCCTCCGATCTCAGTTACACGAAGTCGCCCTTATTGACTGATCGGTCCAAGGCATACCAGCCCTGATCGCACCCACGGTGTAGCTCGGTTTGCTTCTTAACTCGGTGGGCATCCGCAAACTTGAGCTCCGTCCAATACGTAGTCACAGCTCGGCTGGGCCAGCGCGTGCTCGACCGGCCAACGCCACCGACCATGCAAGTCAGGCCGTGTCAATAGAGGACTTTGCTCGGCGCCGTGTAGTCCGTCAAGTCTGACGTTGTGTCAACTCGGCCGTACAGCCCGACGCAAATCTTCCCTCTCAATTGCCCCTTAAACCCATCCGAGCTATCGTGACTGGGTTTACTACTGTGTCCGAGCTAAGGTCGAGTCGCGCTCTTGCTAGGCCGAGCTTGATTGGGGGAATGTCTACCGCTGAGCCATGATTCAGTTGCGCCATTACCAAGCCGAGCGTAATCGGGGACACATCTGTCGCCGAGCTGTCTGAATTGGCTGGCCATTACCTCCGCAGCCCCATCAAAGGTCATACCACCGTACTGACAGCCGCGTTCTCAGTGCCACATGGCTTCATGTCATTGGTCCGTACGCCCCAGCTGTCTCCCATGGGCCGAATTTCAAACGGCTGTGCCGTTTGGTTTTTCCCCCCATCATTAAACCCTATTCGAAGGGTCTAAACCCTTCACACCTCCTCTTCTTCTCTAACTCCAAACCCTAGCACTCAAACTTCTTCGTTCTCTCTGCTGCTGCATCGCCTCACGTCCTCAACTCGTTCATCTTGCCATTTCTGACGCTGCGTTCAAGCTTTCGAGGCCCACATCTCCTCACAACCGTTTTTGGTAAGTTACAATGCCCTTCTCTTTGCATTTTCGGCCTCCATTTTCATATCCTTTGAACTCGTTCTTCATTTTTATGCCCCTGCTCTTCATGCTTATGATGGGGGCCACTAGTGTTGCTTTCCTTTGCTTAGATTTGGCACACCCTAGGGCAAACACAAACAATGGGAATGGATGGGGCCTTCGCGCCCCTCGTTCCTCCTGGGTTCGAACATCTTCATCCCATCTCTGGGATGAACAGTTTGAATCAGGGTAGGACCGAGCTAAATGCTCATTTAGATCCATAATTAGGGCTTCGACCGATCAAAAAATGGTTCGTGGCTTCTGGTAGAGGCTGCGACCGGGCTGAATACTCCATTAGATCGGTGAGTAGAGTGAACCGAACTAAAACCCTGAAACCTTCGCCCAAATCTTGACCGAGCTGGGGGATCAACTAGATTCCTTCAATAGGTCTTAACCGAGCTATAACCGAACTAGGGGGCCTAGGCACACCTGTAGTTGAACCGAGCTGAGACTTGCCGGTCAAAACACCAAACCCCTCGCTGAGCTATTTCCAATAGGAGCCGCGCAATCTATGCCGTGCTAACCCTTGGCCTTATTATTTTTGTAACATGTAGAACAAATAGGACCGACCAACCTAGTCCAGCATTATTATTGGTGGAGCTCAAAGACCGAGCAAACACACCAACATTTTTGACCGAGTTACACACCAAACCAAATAAAACCGAGAAAATGGGGAAGTACCGGTTCAGGGTAAGCTCACCTGGCGCGATGGCCGAATTTAGAAGGGAGTACAACGTTCCTGACGACGTCATCTTAGAACTCGCCAGAAAAGGAGACACACCATGGGGCGACTTAGACCGGTGCCCCTTCATGGTCGTTTCCATTGTCGAAGGAGGGCTTCGCTTCCCCGTGCAGCCTTTGATCTGCGAATTTTTGAGGCAGACAAGGCTTTGCCCGAGCCAAGTCTCAAATAACACATACAAGATAATAAATGGCGTCGCCGAGCTGAACCGAAGGCTCGGCCTCGCAGAAATTTTCCACCAATACAGCCTAAGTAGAAATAAGAGTGGGCTTTGCTGGTACCTTAAAGTCAAGAAGGGCCGAGCAAAACTCATCGAGGGCAACCCAGACAAAGAAACCAACGACGACGACTTCCTCTGGGTGTCCGGTAATTACGAGGACACCGAGGCGCCCATACCGGGCTGGTACATTAGGAAAGATTTTGGCCGTGCTGGTAAGTAGCCCGGCTGACCGCACTATCTTCTTTCTGCATTTCATTTTTGTCGTCTTTTGCCGGTCTAACACTTGTCTCCTTTCTGCAGATAGACACTTGGCAGCGGACTACCATCAGGCCGACCCCGAAGCCATCCGAGCTCTGCTGCGTCACCCCGAGGAGGAAAGGGCGGCATCAAAACTTCTCGGTTTCGAGCAGACATACAACTACCAGGCGCCGCGCAAAAGCAGAGTAACCGACTTCCTGCGTGCTCCATCCCCTGAACCAGATCCCAACTTGCCACCGATCAGACTCGTCCTTCTTACAGCCGAGCAAGAAATGGCGAAGATCAGGGCTATCAAGTCCATGATCACTGGAGAGGAAGGGGAGTCCCAACCTCCGGAGGCAGCCGGGGGAACATCCTCCATTCCAGCCGTGCAAATAGAAGGCGCAGTGCTTGCTCTCGCCACCGAACAACCGGCCAGCCGATCCAAGAAGAGGCCGAGGAAGGAGACGACCGGGCAGAACCTCGCTGATGAAGATTCAACCGAGGTTACTTCAACCGAACCGGGAGACCAGACCGAGCAATTGCTGGCCCGCAAATCCAAGGGCAAGGGCCCAGCCACCCCCCCGGTCTGGGCGCCCGAGTTCAAATACCAAGGCCGACCAGTTTCTGCCGAGGATTCTGTCTATGCTGATAAGGATTATTCCCTTGGCTTCAACATGACCAAGGGACTAATCCTTCCAGCCGACATGAAGAGGCATGACGAGCTGTCGGACCTGAAGGTCCTCCGCTCGGCGGCCAAATCCATCGTGCTAGTAAGTTCTTTTATATTTTTTGAACTGTTTGCCCGGTTTTTTCTCGGTTTCTGAATGCTAATGATCTGTCATTTGTTTGCAGGCCGCGCAGAAGAACTACCTTGCCTACGACCGCATGATCAAGGTGCGGCAAAGTCTTCGTGAGGCCATTGCTGAAAATAAGGCCCAAAAGGCCGAGGTAGCAAAGTTGAAGGCCGCGCAGGACGCTATCGCGGCAGAGCGGGAGGAACTGAGGCAGAAAGTTGACCGAGCAGAAGCTGAAAAGCAGCGTGCCGTGAAGTCAACCAAAGCTCGGTACCTCGCCGAGCTAAGGAAACTGCGCGATGCCAACAAGGAAGCTCTAGACAAGGCGGTCGATGACGCGGAGGACCGGGGTTATGCTCAGGGGGAGAAAACCTATGAACGGCAAGTCCAGGCGACGAAGGACATCTTTTTCCAGTGCGGCTGGAAAGCCGCCGTGGAGAAAGTTGGACTTGGTCAGGATTCTGCCATGTTCATTAGTCCGCCTGCTGCATATATCTCGGCCTACATGCAGGCGTACGCCAATGCCGCGCAAAACCAACTGATAGCAGAGGCAAGGAAGGATGCTGAGGAAGAAGCCGCCGCCGCACAACAGACCGAGCAAGCCACCAACACCGAAGCATCCCCAGATGTGGAGGCCCAAGTTACTGATCGGGAGGTTGTCGCGGTGGAGGGCACCGACAATGAAGCCGAAGAGAGCCTGCCCGAGCAGACAGTCGGCGTCGCCGAGCAGACCGAGCAGACCGAGGAGATCGCCGATCAAAACCTTGAGCTGGACTGAAGACTCTTTTTTATTATTATTATTATTTATTTTTATTTTTATTTTTATGCTTTGCTTTGCAATGTAACCGGGCTATGTCCCCCCCACTTGTACTTGACTTTTTGGTATCAATGAAAATTTCAACTTTTTGTTCGCACATTGCTTATTCTCGTTCGGTTTCCTTATGCATGAATTTCTTGGTTCAAACATTGATAAATCAGAACTGCCAGGTCAGCTAAGCCGCGCAATATGCCAGGCTGAAATCACCCAGAATGTGTTTCAACAGATCTGTCAGCGCGGCTCCTGGAGAATTTAAATGAACTGCCTTTTTTACTAGGCCGAGCAAAGTCTGCTCGGTTTTGACATGTTTGCAGAATTATAGAATTCCAATACATCAATGAGGCCGAGCAAAAATCAGCTCGCCGTGTCAGTTGGTCAAGCTGCCAACATTTCCGTTTTGCCGAGCAACGCCAGCTTGGCCTCTTACCGGTTGGACAAAACACCAGCACCGCGAATTTTGCCGAGCAAAAATCCGCTCGTTTTTCATATTGGACAAGACACCAATATGCCGACCGGGCCGAGCAAAATCAGCTCGGCCCTTACATTGGGCAACACACCAATGTTGCGGTTAGGTTGGTCATGACGCCAACGTTCCAACTGGGCGAGCAAAACCAGCTCGGTCCTAATGCGAATTGTTCCGTACGCAGACTGTTTGCGCGGTCTGCTCCTATTCTGAGGAAAACAATCCGGTCTTGTTTAGGTCGGTTTCCCTGCCCCTGGCATTCATGATTGTCTTGTGTTCTTGCTATGTCATACAAAGATGTAATAAACAACAAAAGGGCTATTTTTCATTACAAAGGCATTGCTATCTTTTACATCAAGTGCCAAAAGGCTAAAGGCCCAGAAAAGCTAAACAAAAGCAAACTACATTTCAAAAGTAAAAGACCTTAAGGTTGGCTGCATTCCACGGCCTGGGGATAGCCTTGCCGTCTAAGTCTTCCAAATGGTATGCCCCTTTGCCCGCAAGACCAATCACCTTGTATGGTCCTTCCCAATTCGCACCGAGCTTGCCTTCGCCAGGGATCACCGTGTTGCCAAGCACCTTCCTTAAGACCCAATCACCTATCTTGAATAGCCTGGGGTGCACTGCCTTGTTCTATTTTTTAGAGAGTTCCTGCTGATAGGCCGCTATGTGGATTAACGCGCGCTCTCGCCTTTCTTCAGCAAGGTCCAGCTCTAATGCCACGGCTTCCTTGTTCAGGTCTGGCTGGAAACTTTCTGAGCGGATGGTTGGCATGCCAATTTCTAATGGGATGACGGCCTCCATACCATAGGCCAAAGCGAATGGTGTCTCACCAGTTGATCGCCTTGGCGTAGTGCGGTATGCCCATAGCACATTAGGAAGCTCTTCAGCCCACTTTCCCTTGGCCTTCTCCAGCCGCTTCTTCAGCCCGTCCAGAATGGTCTTGTTTGAGGCCTCCGCTTGACCATTTGACTGAGGATAGGCCGGCGTTGAATTGTAGAACTCGATTTTCAACTCTTCGCAAAATCCGCGAAAGAGTTTCCTATCGAATTGAGTGCCATTATCCGAGATGAGGGCCCTGGGTATGCCGAAGCAAGTGATCACGTTTTGCCAAACGAATTTCTTAACGTCTTTTTCCTTAATGGTCGCCAGTGGCTCGGCCTCCATTCACTTGGTGAAATAGTCAGTGGTGGCGATGAAAAACTTGCGATTGCCCAGTGCAACTGGGAGTGGCCCAACGATATCCAATCCCCAGAGTGCGAACGGCCAAGGACTTGTGAGGGAGAGCAATTCTCTTGCTGGCTGGTGGATCTGGTGAGCAAATTTCTGACATTTTTCACATCGGCGAACGTATTTTTGTGCGTCCGCCTGCATGCACGACCACCAGTAACCTTGTGAAATTGCTCGGTACGCCAGAGACCTGCCCCCAGTATGGCTGCCGCAGACGCCCTCATGGATCTCAAAGAGAAAATCCTCCATCCTGGCGGGGTGGACACACTTCAAATACGGCCCGGTGAAGGACTTCTTGTATAAGGCGCTGGATGGGGAGAGCCAAAACCGCTCTGATTTTGCTCGGATCTTGTGGGTCGCCTTCTTTTCTGCCGGTAGAATTCTATCTTTCAGAAAGGCGATGATGGGGTCCATCCAGGAAGGTCCCAAGTCGGTGCAGAGTACCTCGGTTGCTTCTGGTTCCTCAATGCTTGGCCGAGGTAAAAATTCAATCATCAAGGGATTGGGAAAGGCTGTCTGAGTGGAAGCAAGACCGGCCAATTCATCAGCCGTGCTGTTTCCTTCGCGGTTGATCTGTTCAACTCTGATGGCATCGAACCTCTTGATTTCTGCTCGCACCAGCGCCTGATACTTGGCCATTCTTTCATCTTTGGCCTCGTACTCCCCTGAGACTTGATTGACCACCAGCTTGGAATCACTGAACACCATAAGGGCTGTGACCTTCATTCTCAGCGCGCTTCTTAGCCAGGCGAGGAGGGCCTCGTATTCCGCCTCGTTGTTGGACGCTGGGAAGCCGAGCGTAATTGCTTGCTCAACAATCAGCCCATCGGGTGAAGTTAGCACAATTCCCAGCCCGGCCCCATGCCTGTTGGATGCCCCATCGACGAAGAGTTTCCACATCTCGCCAACAAACAGCTTCCAGCAATCAGACGGGTTTTGGGAGCTTCTCAATTTCAAGTTTCTGGTCGGCTCATTCTGGTCTTTTTCCACGTCTTTGCTGGGTTCTTCTTTCAACAAGTCGTCGGACTTTGCTGCTTCGGTCGAGCTTTGCCCTTCTCCCACTTGCGGGCCAACACTTATCTCTGTTGCCAAAACCATGGGTTGTGCTAAATCTGCATCAACCAAATCAATCGGGCAGACTGGATACGTTCCAGGGGCAAATTCCGCCACGAAGTCTGCAAGTGCTTGAGCTTTGATTGCGATGCGTGGGCGGAACTTGATGTCATACTGCCCCAATTCCACGGCCTATTTCAGAATTCTCCCAGTGAAATCCGCTTTTTCGAAGAGCACCTTGAGCGGGAACTCGGTTAACACCACTATTGTATGGGCATGAAAATAGTGGGCCAGCTTTCTAGACGCCATCATTAGGGCCAGCGCCAGTTTTTCCAAGGGAAGGTATCTCGTCTCGGCCGGAAGCAGAGTCTTGCTCACGTAGAAGATTGGTAGGTGCTGGATGCCTTCAGCACGAACCAATACCGCGCTTACCGCGTGTTGAGACACAGCCAAGTAGAGGTACAACTCCTCGCCCGGCTAAGAGGTGACCAAAATAGGGGCTGAGGAAAGGTACGTCTTTAGGTCTGCAAGTGCACGGTCGCACTCTTCATCCCAGAAGAACTTGGACTTTAACGTTTTGAAGAAGGGCCTGCAACGATCCGAAGACCGGCTGATAAATCTGTTCAGCGCGGCTGCCATCCCGGCAAGATGTTGCACGTCCTTTGTGGAATTCGGGCGCTCCAGCTCTTGTATCGCTTTGATCTGAGATGGGTCGGCCTCAATTCCTCGGTTTGTAACCAAAAAACCCAGAAACTTTCCGGTGCCAACTCCGAAGGCACACTTGGAGGCGTTCAAACGAAGCTTGTGGTGCTTAAGTATGGTGAACATTTCTGCTAGGTCGGCGAGGTGCTGAGACTTCTCCTTACTCTTCACCACCATATCGTCGATGTAGGCTTCCATTGTTCGGCCCAAGAGTGGAGCGAACATCTTTGTTACCATTCGCTGAAAGGTTGCCCCGGCGTTCTTTAATTCGAACGGCATGACCTTGTAGCAGTATAAGCCTCTGGGAGTGGTGAATGACGTGATCTCTCTGTCCGGCTTATACATGGCTATCTGATGATAGCCGCGATATGCATCCAAGAAGCTAAACCTCTGATGGCCAGCGGTCAAGTCCACCAGCTGGTCAATTCGAGGTAGGGGGAAACTGTCCTTTGGGCAAGCTCGGTCGACAGTCTTGTAATCAACGCAGACTCGCCACTTGCCGTTCTTCTTGGGGACAACCACCGTGTTGGATATCCACCGAGGGTATTGCACCTCCTCTATGGCCCCGGCTTCCAACAAATTCTTCACTTCTTCTGCCACCACCTCAGCATGGTGCAAAGCTGAGCGGCGCGTTCTTTGAATAACCGGCCGTGCATTGGGGAAGACATTCAACTGGTGGCAAATGAAGCTTGGGTCGACGCCAGGCATGTCGTAAGGCGTCCACGCAAAAGCCTCCAAGTTGGAAACCAAGAAGTTGACATAATCCGTCCGCTCAGCACTAGACAAAGATGATCCCAGGAGGAAGAACTTAGTTGGATCGTTTTCGTTAATGCGCACTTCCACCAAATCTTCGACCGATTTTTCCTTGGCCTTCCTTCCCACGTCCTCAAGGACCTCCTTTCCCTCAGGCCCCTCGATCATCTGGACAAACCCTTTGGCTGCTCGGCTGCCATTTACTGCAACGAAGCATTGTTTTGCCATCACTTGGTCTCCCCAAACTTCCTCTATTTGCCCGTTTGACGCCGGAAAGCGCATTACTTGGTGGAAGGTTGAAGCAACTGCTTGCATGGCGTGCAGCCAGCCCCTGCCTAAGATCAAGTTGTAGGTGGATGGAACTTTGAGCACCCAGAACTCCACTTGCTTTACTACTGAACCCGCTTTGACCGGCAAAATAATCTTTCCAATTGGCCACTCCGGCTGTGAATTGAAGCCGACCAAAGGAGATGTCGCAGGGGCCAAGTCCTTGTCTTCTAACTTCATCTGTTTGAACACGTCATAATACATGATTTCGACCGAACTCCCCTAGTCAATCAGGATTCTCTTGATATCAAAGTCCTTGACACGAAGAGTCACCACCAAGGCATCATTGTGCGGCATCTGAACCCTTTCCAAGTCTTTGGTTGAGAACGAAAGGATGTCTCTTTCTTCGGCCTTTCCCTCTTTACGGCGGGCTTGACAAGAGCACTTCCCTCATGTGCTCGGCCTTCTTAATCATCCCTCTAAGCTCGCAGACCCTTGCTGGTTCAATGATGCCGTGGATTACGTTGATTACACCTTGTGGGGGGGCCTCTAGGGCGGCCATTCCGTTGGGCTCGGTTTGTCTAGCTGGCGCGGCCTTGACTCCCCCATCTATGTATTGGTTAAGATGCCCTGCCGCCACCAATTCCTCCAAGTGCTGTTTAAGCGGCAAGCAGTACTCTGTCCGGTGCCCCCGTTCTTCATGGAAGGTGCAGCGATATTTTGGATTGAAGCCGCGCTGCGCATTCCCTAGCTTGGCTGGCCAACGGACAAAAGGCTCACTTCGAATCTCGCTCAAAATGCGGTAAATGGGAATTTTGAAGACTGTGGTAATTCCTGTCCGCGCCTTCAGTTTCCTCTTTGCATCTTCCGCCGCGTCGCGGGGTGCGTCAGCTCGGTCATTTCTGCGACCCTTGTTTTAGTCATCGCTGTTTGGTCCACGGCGTTGATCTTTTGACCGGTCGCTTGGGCGGTTATCCTCCTGCCCGACCGAGTGAACCTTTCCAGCCACCTTTCTGTCTGCCGTGACCGGATTAGACTTCTCGGTCGCAGATGTGGCATCCTCCTCAACACGGATGTGTTCGTTGATCCACTGCATCAAAGATTCCATAGTTGTGGGCTGACGCATCATGAGCGAATCTCGTAGCCTATGTCCGACTGGGAAACCTCGCTTGTATTGAGTGATCGCTAGATTCGTAGGGCAGTCGAGGATCTCGTTGTATGTCTCCCAGTACTTCGCATTGTATGCCTTCAACGAACACCCAGACTCCATCTTGACGCCCAGGAGATGGTCGACCTCCTTCGGCGTTCGAGTGTTGGTCTTGAATCTGGTGACGAAGGCTTCTGCTAGCTGTTGCCACCCCTATATACTCCCCTCCGGGAGCCTTTCGAACCACTTCAAACCCAGCTCTCCCAAACTTGCTGGGAATATGAGACACATCAGAGCATCGTTGCGGCGATGGCCAGCCATCACCTGCCGATAATGACTCACATGCATATACGGATCCGTCTTGCCGTCGTACAAAGTGAATTTCGGCTGGTGGAATCCGGCAGGGAGGGGTGTGCTCTCGATCTCTGGGGACAACGGCGTGGCCGTAAGTCGTGCCAGCTCTTTGTCCACCAGCGCAGGGGCTACCACTTTGGGAACTGGCATCACCACTTCTTCACTACAACGGACCGGAGCGCTCAACCTCTGTAATGCCGGCACTCTCTGGGCCTCCCGACGGCGCGCCCTTTCCTCCAACACATCCCTCAAGTCCCTGGAACGTGTGGAGAAAAAGGATCGCGACGTCGGCGTCGGGCGTGAGGGGCGGTATGTGCTATCGCGAGTGAGGGATCTGCCATCTCTTTGGTCGGAATCTCCCACCCCATAGTTCCTGGTGATGGAGATAGAGTGAGTTCTCCTCTGGCGGCGACTGCTAGAACGAGGGGAGGGAGTGCGCTCACTGAGGTTGCCCTCTCCAGCAACACCCTTCCCCTTAATCTGGCGCTTCAGCAGCTCCATCTTCGCCGCCATCTTGCGAATGAGGGTGTCTTGGTCTTTGAGTCTATGCTCCAGGCGCTGCGTACGGGACTCCCCCCAGCGTCGGCGGCCTTCTGGGCTCTGTGAGCGATCAGAACTCCTCCCACGTTTGTCTCGCGCACCTCACGAAGAGGTTTCCAGGCCCGCCATGGCTGGAACATTCGGGAGGCCATCTCTCCTTCGGACATACTCCGGAGTGACACCATCGACGACGGACAGCGGAACTTCGTCGTTGTTGGCCATGGAAACGGTCGATGAAGCTCGAAGAACAAGAGTTGTGAATCAAAGACTTCCCACAGACGGCGTCAATTGTACGGGGGCGAAATGTCCTCTGCTTTCCGTACCCCTTGGACGTCAAGCTTCTGGTGACGGCGTCTATCTCTGCAACACAAAAATGGTGAGCTGCCCGGTGGTGGTGTGCCGGAAAGACCCTCCGACGATCAAGTCAGATCACCAAGGAAGAAGACAATCAAAAGAGAGTGTTTGTGAGAATGAATTCGCATACCTCCAACGTTCGTCTTTTTCCCTATTTCTAGGCTGGCCATGCAGCCTCAAGATTGTGCGCGCACTACCTCTGCTGTCCTCCCCTGGACAGGTGGCAGTGCGCGCCTCTCACCACCTTACGCGTGTAAAGGTTTTGTCATTTCACCAGTACACACAGAGCTGTCCAACGGTATTAAAGCCTGCGTGGAGCAGATGTCCTCTCCCTCACGCCATTGGCCCAGGTAGCCTACCTAACCGGGGTACCATGACCGGCCTAACACTTGTGGGAAATTGTCATCACATGCATTTAACCGTGCTATGTGTCACCGACCTGTGACTTGGGATTGGGCGAGAGCCTGACCACTCCGGCCGAACTATTCTTGATCGGTTCATCACGATAAACCGGTTACGGGGCATGCCGGCCTCCAACCGTTCTTCCCTCCGATCTTGGTTACACGAAGTCGCCCTTATTGACTGATCGGTCCAGGGCATACCAGCCCTGATCGCACCCACGGTGTAGCTCGGTTTGCTTCTTAACTCGGTGGGCATCCGCAAACTTGAGCTCCGTCCAATACGTAGTCACAGCTCAGCTGGGCCAGCGCGTGCTCGACCGGCCAACGCCACCGACCATGCAAGTCAGGCCGTGTCAATAGAGGACTTTGCTCGGAGCCGTGTAGTCCGTCAAGTCTGACGTTGTGTCAACTCGGCCGTACAGCCCGACGCAAATCTTCCCTCTCAACTTTTCATCCCTAAACTATTGTCAAATTACCTACTCAGTCTCTCAAATATTGATTGAGTCTTCTAATTCCCTAAAGTATGTAAATAAAAATCTATGTAGTCCCTAAAAAGATTACAAAAATAAAATATAAGCTTATAAGTATTATAAATTAGTCAGAGATCCTATATAGATAAAGTTTTATTTCAAAAAAAACGTTATTTTTATTCTTTATTTGAAAAGTAAGTGTCAATTTTTCTGCTGAATTTTTTTATAAGGATTAGGGTAATTATTTATAGTATTTTATTACTTATCTTTGACAATATGGTCACCAGTTTGTTTTTATCTAGTATTATGTGTCAGATTTCGTTTATAATTTTTAATTTTTTGTTAAGTTCTTTTTATAACTTAATAAATATGTTATTATTATTTAGATTATCCAATTCTACTTCTTCATAGTATATCTAATATTCGTATAATTTTATTGGTAAGACTGAAAAACCAAACTCTCATACTAATTTAAACACGTAGCGAAATAAAATACTTTTTAAAGATAAAATATAAATTTAAGATTTTTCTAAAATAAAACCTTAACTAGAGGTAGGGTGTTTTACTAATTTATAATATTTATGGACTTATATTTTATTTTTAAATCTTTTTCACGACTAAATATGTTTTAATTAAATATTTTAGAGATTTAATAGATTTAATCAATAATTTAGAAATTAATGTGGTTTGACAACATAGCTAATATGCAGCTTATTTGCTTATATTCTACAAGTTGTTATATTACCTCTATATTTTCTGTACAATTTTTCATAAAAAAAGTCAAAAAAACCACAAGGTTGTTTGGGTAGAGCTTATAAGATGATTTTTTTACTTATTACGAGAAGATATGCAAAAAAAATAAAGAAAAAATATGACTCAAATAAGCCAATAAACTGGCTTTTTTAGTGGGTAACTCTATATGCACCCCCAAAATTAGGTTGGACACCCCATTATTTGGAATACTCCAATTTAAAATTTAAATATTTATTTATTTGTTTGGACATTTTAAATAACCTTAACAATTAAAAAAATCCTAAAAATTCTACTTTCTACACCCCAAATCTAATACTAACTATTATATATGTCCAGAAGCTTAATTCCAAACTTATGAAATTTATTCGAATCCTCAGTGCCAAACAAAGGAAATATGTTCAGATACTTAGGTTCAAACATTAGGAAATATGTTCGGATACTTAGGTTCAGACATTAGAAAATTAATTGCATCATTTTTATCTGGATATTTAGTGTCGAACAAATTATACATGTCTTGATACTTAATTTCGAACCTATAAAGTTTTTTCGGATACTAAGTGTCGAACAAATGTTTGAAAAAAGCAGAGCCGATCATAGACAATTTGTTCAGATATTAAATACTGAACAATGACCATTATTTCGGAAACACACTGCCGAATATATGAATTTTGTTTGGAAACAAGTTTCCGAATAAATATAATTTGTTTGTACTGAATTTCTGAATCAATTCCATACACCAAACAACGAAAAATGATAAATATCAAATGAAAACTTACTTTATCTATAGAAAATTGCTTTGAAACATTTTCTTTATCGTCCATTGTTTATTTCAATAAGAAACATAATGCAAAAATGATAGATTCATGCGAATAGGGTTCGATATGAAGATGCAAAGTGAAGAGAGAGAAAAAAAATATTAGGACTGATTGTCACGACCCAAACCCGCCCCTAAAAGTTTAGGTCATGACCAGCCTTAGAGACAAAATTCCAAAAATTCTTATGTATTAACGGGGCCTAAAGTAGAAGCAGAATAAAAATAATAAATGTCCATTGGGCTGTGCATACATAATGACCTGAAATAATTAAACCATTCAACTACACTTTCTATATTTACCTATATAATGAAAGAACTTATACAGATCTCACACACTATATAAAAGACTTCAAACAAAACTAGGCTTGGCGAAATAACACTACGCCTCTACACGGAGGCACTTCATGGGTGGCTTGATAGAGAGGCGGACTCTAGGACAAACTCTAATACTGATCCTTTGATTCCTCACCTACATACATCATATATATATATATATATATAAGGGTGAGTTAGAGCCCAGTGAATAATACCAAAATAAAGAGGTTAATGAATGGTGTCTACCACATTATGTACACATGACTTACAATTGCGAAATATATATCTTAAATTATTTCCAAATATTATTTTCATAATAAACACTTATTGTATCAAAATCCGTTCATATACAAAGAGCCTGAAGGCGTATCAAAGGGACCATAAGGGTCAAGCAGAGGGTCAGGATCACATTTCAAAAAAGGAACACCCATTCATTTATATAAAATAATATTTCATAAATATGAGTCATATGACAATTTACAAACATCCATATTCACGCTTATAGAACGACCTCAGGCCCATCATATAAACAGAACGCCCTTAGGCCTATCATATTAGAACAGCCTCAAGCCCACAAAGGTACAAAACGACCTCATGCCCATATATTAACAGAACGACCTTGGGTCCAATAGATATCAAAACGGCCTCGAGCTTAATCATATTTCAAAATGGCCTCGAGCCCAATCATGTATCAAAACGGCCTCAGGCCCACATATGACAAAACGACCTCAGGTCTAATATATCAAAACGACCTCAAGCCCAATATATAGTAGAACGGCCTTAGGCCCACATTTACATAATGTGACGCCCCAAAAAAAATTTTTTTTTTTTTGAAACATCATAAGATTTAAATAACAATAACTTGCTAGATAAAATTTTAACTACTAATTAGGAAATTTTAAATTCTTACATAGTCAAAGTTCAACAACAAAATAAAACTACAAGTTCACACACAACGTCACAACATTGTTAAATACTATTACAAGAGATAACAGGATTTTATTTTGATAAAATCTTGACTCTAAGTTAGCCAAGGTTCGATATTAGCAGCAGCTCCAATTTCAGCCTCAGTCCCTTCTTCGACATAATCTGGCATGAAACGCCAGGGCAACAAAATATATGCCATGAGTTTTGTAACACAGTAAGAAAACATAACCAACCTACCATTCTTTTTGAGAGAAAATAATGAGATTATAAACACGAGATAATAATATAATCGTAAACATAAATTACAACCATTAAAATAATTCAAATAATTTTAATAACTTAGGTGACCTTTGAAATCTCACCAAAGAGGTTTAACTTACCAACCACTAAGTCATAGCCACGGTTAATTTGGAAACCCCCCATTGGTCAAATATTCAAGAACTACCAAAGATGCCCACGCCCGGAGTTATATACCTAAGCTGTGACATCCGTGGTCTGCCCCAAGGGAACGGTCTGCTAGGGGTACGTAACTTCCTTGCGTGCCACCTGCACATCCACCCTTATTCCAAAACCAAGTACCGATAAGGGTTCAAATAATCCCCGTGCCATCTTAGGGTTTCGCGACACAATTTACTTTAAAATTATCAAAAACCAGGGCTCACCCTGAATACCCGGTATTAACCCTTTATCAGTAACTTTATATATACCATTATTCATTTCGATTAATTTATATATTAAACACAAATTATTCAAATCTCAATCACCAATAATGTTATACCTACTAAAAAAAAAAATCCCAACATAAAATATTATACATGTCACACAATAATAATTTAATGTACAAAATTTAAAAGACAATTACTTTAAACCATGGTATGAACATAATAACTTAGATACAAGAAATAAACCATAATTACACACATGCATAAATTTTTGATTTACAAAATTAGACTAGAACAATATTAAATAATCACAACACACCCATACATGGATTACTAATTTATAATAGTGGATGGATTAGACCAACACAATATTGAAGTGATGATTTTATCCTGTCCAGAAAATTTCAGATTGTAACTTAGGTATTAAAAATTATAAATAAATTATTTACACAATCCTAAAATTCGTGCAATTGAACAGAATACTCAATAGGGATGTTTAGGTCATTTTTCAGAAAGAATTTCAAAAAAAGAAGATGTAAATAATCCTGTAAAATTTCCAGCAATTTTTATAACACAGATTTGTCACATTTCCTTACATTAATTCCATGCTTAAATTTATAGATCAAATCCATAATCTAAAAATTTATCATGAAACTAGACTTCTCAAATTTCATCTTTTAGTTAGAAATTACCAGATTTGGCTTAGTATAGAAATTTAAATAAATTTTCAAATACATAGTAAAATCTGTCTCACAGTTTCAGATTTAGTTAAAAATTTGTATAAATTCCTATAAAGCTCAAAAATTGTTTCCAAAATTTTGTGGATGAACTAGACATCATTTTCAACAACTTTGTAGAAGAAATCATCTCGAAATTTTGAGTATAAAATTGTCTAAAAATTCGGGAAAACATTTTGGCAGATTCAAAACATATTATTTTCAACACAGTTTCAGATTTTAGTTAAAAATTTGTATAAATTCGTAGAAAGCTCAAAGATTGTTGCCAAAATTCCTAAATGAACTAGACATCATTCTCAACAACTTTGTAGAAGAAATCATCTCGAAATTTTGAGTATAAAATTGTCTAAAAATTCGAGCAAACATTCTGGCAGATTCAAAACAGACAGATTATTTTTAATCTTCTCTTTAAATGTATAAACTACACATGCAAGCTTATTTTTTTACAATAATAAGATGATTTTAAGACTATCAATATCTTCAAACATTTGATATACACATCACAAAATTCCTACACATATATATAAAATTTCTATCTATGAGTAGTCATTTTAATCACAAGAACATAATCTGAAAATTTCATTAATAAAAAGAAATGAGAGGGTTGAAAGGGTTTTCTTACTTAATAGTAGGATTGAAATGGGTGACGAAATGATAGAAAATTTTTGCCTCCTAAACCTTCCTCTCTTCTTCTCCTTCTGCTGAATTCTTCTTCCTTATTTCTTCTTCACCCGTCCAAAGGCATGCATGTATATACTTATGCCTTCTTTTTGTATGTACATGAGAGTATGCTCAGTCCTTCTTGGGTATATATATAAATCATGCAGAGCTTCCCCCCTCCCACTCTCTCTCTCTCTCTCTCTCTCTCTTTTTCTTTTTGTTATTCTCTGCCGCAAATCTACTTAACCCAAGAACCATGATAGGATTAAATTTTCCATGCTTACATGCAAGTTAGCAGGTGGTAGAACTGTCACCGAGAATTTGATTCTTCTCCTTTTTTTTTTTTTTTTTTTTTGTATGTTGTTAAAATAATTTATAACAATAAATATTGAACATCCAATAAATTATTATTCTTAATAAGGTCTTTGTTAGTAATTGAATTTAGTTAATTTAAAACTAATTTTTTACATTATTATATATTTTAGGTAGATTCTAAATATAATTAATTAATTAATTAAATTATTTATTTATTTGTTTTCTTTTAAGAATAATTAAATATGGGTTTTCACACATAACAATTTAGTTCGTGAAATTCACTAATGTCGAATAAATACAATCTTCTGAAAATATAACAATTATGAATAGTTAAATAAATAAATAGAACATATCTTTATAGAGGTATTACTCATAGTAGTTTCTAGAAATGGTTGACCGGTCCTCGAACCTTGACCTGTAATCACAATGCACATAGCACAACATATCAAAACATAATATTACACTCTCGATCAAATTTACTTCTCTTCATCTTTTCTTAATCAAATAAACCGATCCCTTACTTTGCCTTAACCAATTATTTATGTTCATTCTAAACTCATTAGTCTTCAATAGGTTATAATCCGTGTCTAAGAAAATAGGAAGAAACGAAATGAAACTGAGTTAGGAGAGGAAATAGCATGAAATAGTTAGAAAGAAAGTGAACAACCTTTACTAATTTGAACATATCTCTTTGTGTACTTAGAATTTGGATGTGAGACCACCATCATTGGAAAACTAGACTTTTCGGGGCTTGAATTTAGGCTCAAGAATCGTCTAAAATAGAGTCCGAATGAGGGAGATATGCCTATTTGAAGTTACCAGGTATAAATTAAAACAGGGTTGGCCGCACGTGCGTCCACTTTGACAGTTTGAACGGTGGCCTTGGCCGCTCGAGCGGTGGTTTAACCAGAATGAAATTCCCTGTTTTTGTTCATTTTCCACTCATGCAGAACCCGTGGCTGCTCGTGCAGTCTGGGCAAAATCAAACAGTTCGAAAATTCATCAAAGTGTGAGTTTTCAAACCCAATTTCAAGCCAAGATCTCATGTAATCTTCCTTTAAAACATGATAAACCAACAGTATTCAAGTGCAATCTCATCTCAAACACATTAATTTTTGTCTCAAGTTCAAAATCAATATCTCATCTTTCATAATCTTAAGAGTTCCAAAACATAACCCACAAATACACTTGATTCTTGCATAAATCTTGTTGTATGGACAATCTAGAGTTCATTTCATATATGATTCACAAGATTGAACTCCAATCATGTAAAATCAAACGACCCAAGTTCTAATTTCTTAAATTTAGCTCAATTAAATACATAACGCAAAACCCTAACCTAAATGGGTTTCAAATCTTCAAACCTCTTTATGATTTCATGAAATTGATGAATTAATCATAAGGATTCAAGATAGATTTCCATACCTTAGTTCAAATCCTTGCTTTCCCCTTAAATCTCTTCAAGTCCTTCTTCTTTAATATTGTCTTCAAATTCCATAGATGTTGAGCTCTCTCTCTTTAGAAACTTTCGCGCTCTCTCTCTCTCTCTTTCTCTCTCTCTCTCTCTCTCTGTGTTCTTCTCCAGAACCCTCTCCCTCTCAAAATATCTTTCTCTCCCCTCTTCTTTTTGTTGAGCCAAGCAAGACATATATACATATACATATATATATAAAATATAATATTTAATGAAAATCAATTTAATCCATTCTGAATCAAATTTTTACAAAACTTCAAACTAGGCTCTAAAAATTCCAATTAACTCATCCATGTACACCATTTCGGTTTCTGAACCCATTAAGGCCGTTAATTTCAGTTTCAAACTCATAGGCCCAATAGATATTTTCCCAATTTGGACAGATATTCATCAATTAACCCACACAATCAATAACTAACAGATAATTTAATTCTTATAATCATGATATGTATTCTGGGGTTGTCACACTAATAATGAATGGGATGTTCAAAACACTTTGATTTACACATTTTTCCAATGTCAAGTACTTTTTGGTCATTTTAAATAGGGACTTAATAGTAATAAATTTTTTTTTATTAAATTTAAGTTTTTAACCTAATTTTTGGGGGTGCAAATACAGTCGTCCTTTTTTAGTTTATCCTAAAAGAGATCTTAGCCAACCTTAAACCATCCCTAAATAGACTTTAATTTATATATTTTATGGACTTGGGGCTATTTGGGATGGGCTAAAATAGCTCATTCTAGGCTAAGATAATCAATAAAATAAAACATCCTATCACACCACTCTTTTTATTTTTTTATACGCCCTTTTCGTACAAAGTCAAATAGTTTATTTCCAAACGGGGCCTTGGTAAACTGAATTGATAGTTTAGGGACAAAGTAGATTTTTATTAATTTTTGTTAGTTTTTAAGTATGATCCAATATATTTTATATTTTTAAATCACTATAAAATGAGTTCTTTATATTTTATTTCAATAGTTAATGACTTTAAGAGTAATTGAATTTAAATGTTTAGAAAATTATTTTTGACCAATACCTAAACTAACTAAATAAAAAATATTTACAATTATTAAATGAAATGATTATAAAATAAAAATTGTACCATAAGTAAACATTATTTTTGAGATATTGATTTTTTTTAAAAGACATTTTTTAGATAATACTTTACAACTAACTAAATAAAATTATTTACAATTAAGTATTAAATGAAATGATTATAAAAATAAAAACTGTACCATAAATAAAATTTATTTTTGGGCTACTGATTTTTTTAAAGACATTTTTTAGACAACACATTATATTAACAAAATACAAAATATTTACAATTAATATTAAATAAAATGATTATAAAACTAAATACAACCAATATTTATATATATTTTAGTTCACATAAATTATATAAAAAAAAAAAATTCATACCATATTTTTTCTTTGAGTTTGGATTATTTGAGTATTTGTTCTTTTTTTTTAAACTTTTATTTATTTATTTATTTATTTTTGAAAAGGAAGTTGTTTAGAATATTGTAAAGGTGTGTAATAATGTATAATGGGTCGTTACAATACCACTATGGCCGTTATGTAACACCAAAATAACCGTTCACAGGTGTGAATTCTCGTCACACTACAAAAGCAGGTGTAGCAAGTAGCGTCTACCATCGCAATCGTTACTTTTTGAAACCTTGGACGATAGTGTAGGGATAGAAAGTGAAATAAATCATTTTATAAAACAAAATGTGATTGGTTCATTTATTTATCGATATTTGATAAAACTAACTTTTTGCACAAACGATTTTTATTACAAAATTTATGAGATGAACAGTTTAGATTATATCCAAAATGAGACCCGCAAATTGGACGAAATCGCTATGACATTTCGATTGAGGTTCGTTTTAATTTTATTTTGATAATCCAAACTGTTTATATTATAGGTTAATCAAATATATTATTTATATATAAAAAATGAGGTTAATCAAACATGCATAGCCCTATGATTGGACCATAATTGTTTTTAAAAAAATTATCAAAATTATGTTAACTGTTTATTTTTTTTTTAAACATAAATGTAGTCTTGTTATAGATTATAGATGACAAATTGATTTTATTTATTTTTTAATGATTTACTCAACTAACTTTACAATATAAACGATTCAAATAATAAAAATAGATTCAGAAAATACCTCCACAAACTCATAGTGTTCTGCCCCTAATTCGGATAATGGGTTGGGGCCTCTCTACCCCACCTACATTTTCGCCGCTTACCCTCACCCCGACTCGACCCGACCCTATTGACACTCCCCCTCTATCCCTAACCTTATCCGATCAGCAACATAATAAAAAATTTGACAATAATATTAGGGGCATTTACATACAAGTCTCATTTTGTGAACTTATAATCCATTAAGTTCTAGATAAAATTATTTGCTCCTTCAAGTCCCATTAATTTTTAATAGACCAATTTACCATTTCAAACCTGAATTTGGAAATCAGAAGGTCGTCTTCCAACCATCGCTACACGAGCACTGGAATTCCATCATCTCTATTTCTTGCTGTAACACCAATGATGCCTGTAACTCTCTCTCTCCCTCTCTTTGAATTTGGATGTAGATCTTGTTTGATCAATAGAAGGAGTCTAGGGTTAAATTACATACATGTTTGTGATTGGGTGTGTGTTTTCAGTTCAGGATGGTGATAGATATTGAACTACCGAGCCCTTTTTGCTACATAATCGGAGCAGCGATCATGATGATCGTTGTCATATTACCCCTCATTCTCCTTCCCACAGACCCAATCTATGGTCTTATCCGTACGGCTCCTCATCTGCCTCAGTTCCTCTCCTCTTACCTCCGATCGCTTCCCCTCCGTTCAGTGCGTTGTCGGCTCCAGATTTAGATTCTACAATCGCAACACAAAGCAAGCCACGACCCTCAATTGCAAACTCTCTGTTAAACTCGAGTCACTATGTAGAGGCAGAACCAGGTACTCAGACACATGACACTATATTATACTCTTAAGCTGAGTCTCTTTTTTGAAATTGAGAATATTCTCAGTTTATAATATTCTCAATTTTAATCATGAAAAAAAACTCAATTCAGCAATCTAATATGTCAGGTTCGCAGAATTATCTTTCTTTTCATTCCCATACTTTTCTCAGAAGCCAAGCAGATTGTGATCAAGCAAGAAGAGAACACATACCTCAGGACTTGATGTGGTTTACTTCTGCGTCATATCGAGCTTCGATTTCTCCAAAGTCACCGTACCAAAAGCACAAAAAAAATTGAGAGATTTTCTCAAAACTGATAATATTCTCAGTTCATACTAGGAAAAAATTGAGAAATTTCTTAGTTTTGAAAATTATATACTGAAATCATCATTTGTTTTGAAAATTGAGAACATTTTCAGTTTTGAAATTGAGAACATTATTAGTTTTGGGATTAAATGGTAAAACGTCTTTTTACCTATAAATGAGACTTATTGGTTTAAAAACTTTTTGACAGGACCTAAGCTACCACCAAATATGTAGACAAGACTTTTTGGTAATTAACTCATAATATTAAAACTCAATAATTAAAATTAAAAAATGATATGTATAATTAAAAACTATATTATATATACTATATATATTAAAATTATGTTATATATATAATAGAACCCAATAATATATTATAAATATTATATATATTTTATAAAAATTTAATAATATATTATATACATATTATAGAGTAATGTTACGTATTTTGAATTTGATCTTGTCTTGAATGGCTCAAATTTTGTTTTGCCGATCACTCGGCTGGTCGTCCGGTCGATCATCCGATAAAAAGGCTGACAGTCGCAATAAACAAGGTGACAATCGCAATAGATAAATATTTCATCTAATCGTCCGATTGATCATTCGGCCGGCCAATCGATAAATACAAATTTACACCATTCGAGACAATTAAATTCGAGAACCAAGGATTTCTCATATATAACATTTATATTTTTTAAATCCGACGCTCTTCAACTACTCCAAGCTCATCCTATTAGAGTCGGAGACAGTTGGGCAGTCGGCGTATCGGGGCATTTTGTTATACTAGGTATGGGAAAAGGTCGTTCCCTTTTTATCCCCTGACATCAACAGCAGCAGGTCCAGGTTAGTCAGCCAGTCAGGTAAGCCGTCAACTCAACTCGACAAGCTTCAACTACATAAAACTCTCTCTCCTCTCTCTAGGTCTCGAATTTCTACTCCGACCCCTCTTTTTCCGTGTTTATCTTCTACATCCATATATGTGTTCGAATACGATTACAGACCTACGATTTTCAGATATAAAGATTAGGGTTTTAGCTATATGAGGTTTGTATTTTTTGTTCCCAATTAAATCTCTTGTTGATCCACCTAGCTACGGTTGTTATTTCAGTTTGTTATGCGTACATTCTCTGATTTCACCTCCATCATAGCTCTTCGATTCCGATCAACGAGCACATCTATTTTTTTATTTTTATTTTTTGGCTTGTTTGGCTGCTGCGAAAATAATCGGAAAGGATGATAGATTTTCCCATAGTTTATTTTTTCACCTGAGGAAACGAAACTCTCTTTTGGATTGGTTGAATTGTTCAATTTATATATATTTTTTTGGGTTTTTTTTTTTACATTTTAATCAGTTGTACTTTTGGTGTAAAGAGACATTTTGTTTTTCATTGGGGAAAGTCTGTTTTTGAGTTTTTGCAAAATTTAGATTGATAGTGGAATTGTCGACAAGATTTAACTCTTAATTTAATACTCTCATTGTGAGTGCATGAGAATTTACAAATTAATGGGGAGTAGAGTGAGGGAAGCTATGCACTATGTACTCTTAATTGCTTACCTAGTTAGTAATATTTGCAATATAGTTCTTGATTCTTTATATGCCAAGTTGAATGTTTAGATATGAAAATGCTAGGCATACAAAATTTTCATAGAATGATGTGGGAATGGCATTGTTGCAATTATGAAAGATATTAATATGCTTTTTTTACTTTCAATTAATGGATATAAATGGAAAAGCTTCTATGAGTGCTGCTATTATCACTCTTTATTATTTTGAACTCCCATTTTTTGACTTTCTTTTATTACAATAATAACCTTAAATAAAATTACTAAAAGGGGTATTAATCATTTTGGGACAACCTACCTCAGAATTAAACCTACACACCTACTAAATCATGAAATAGGGTTTATGAGAGTACCCACCTCCATCATCACCCATCTATCTTCTCCAAATCCCACCCTTAAAACTTAAGAACCTTCCGGCGGCAATGGTGGCAACCATTCGATTACACACACTTTTTCGGTAATGGCAATGAGTAGAAGTTTTTCTAACAACCACAATTTAATGAGACGAGAGGAGTATAACAATGTAAGTTTAGAGGAGGTTCATAGCTTTGATTGTGTTCTCAACTTGGAGAAAGTTGGTCTTATAAGAGTAAGTTTCTTAGAAAATATGGCAAAAATGGTGAAAATTGTTCGTATTTTTTTGGGTATTGAACTCTTGAACATATGACCAAAATTCGGGAACACAGGTCCGAATATTGGTTATTTGTTCGGGAACACAAGCTCGAACATAACTTATTTGCTCAGGAACACATGTCCGAACATTCTTAGTGAAAGAGAGAGGAGAGAGACTTCGGGGGATGGGGAGGAGCGAGAACTAAGGCTGAGCAAAATGCGGATTTTCTCTCTTCGAACTATACATATATACATATATATATATATATATTTATATATGTTGTTTTTAGGGTTTAGGGTTGAGCAAAGAAATTTATGGAATTGAAGGAAGACATCCACAACTAATGCGAAGAAAAAAAGTGAATATGTAAAGAACACGTTCCTTACACCAATCGATTCATTTCAGAACCATTTTTCTTCTACCATCGTGAGGGAGAGAATGGTTTTGGGGATTTTTTTTTTTAGGGGTTTTGGGAGATAATGGTTTTTAGGAGTGTAGGGGTGTGCATTTGAGTGGGTGAAATTTTTATAAGGATAATTCTGGTATTAGCGACACTCAGCTTCTATTTCCACTCATGGTTTCCTCTTAGTGCACTCATTTTTTTTTTTGGTTTGGAAATCAACTTATGAGGAAAACTATTTGATTCGGCTCTATCTTTGGTTTGGAAGTTAACTTTTGAACTAAAAATTCGGAAATTAAGTGTGTGAAACTAAGATTGGTGTGTGGAAATAGAAGCTCCTTGAGACGCATCATTCTGTATGAATTTTTTGTATAAAAAGTCAGTTTGTATAGCATTACCCATTTAGATATAAGACCATAAAATATATAATGCATTAACTTTTTACGTACTTTTTTTCTTCTGTCTTTCCACCATTTATATGATTGCATTTGTTTTGCTTTCTTTTTTGATGCATTGCGGTGATCTTCTGTGTTGGCTGTAGACTAATGTTGTAAACTAATAACTAAAAGAAAACCAACTCATATTGCTGGCATGAATCAATGATTGGACTGTTGATGCTATAAAGCTGAAACATTGGAATGCTGCTTTCTTTTTCCTCCTTTTTATTTTTATTTTTATTTATTTTTATTTTTATTTTTTAAGTGAAGGCATTCAATGATGATCATTTCTTTCAGGTTTGGGTGGCTAGTGATTACTAACCTTGGAACAGAGGAGATAGCTATGAATTTATATTTCAACATTGACTGACCAGAATGCCAGGCATACCTTTAGTGGCTCGTGAAACCACGTATATTCTCTTTAAGTTCATGTTATTTATGTTTTTAGTACTGTCTAAATAATTAAGTAACCTGTCCTAAATAAATGACTAAGGATTCACACTTGGAGTGGTTCTTCATCTTTTTCCCCCTATTTGAATTGACAATTTTTTATTTTTATTTTATATATGCACCAGCTAAAAAGTAAAACAAAATTGAATACTTGCACTCTTATTTGGTCTTTGTGTGAGAAATGAGGGAGTTATTTGGTGCTTGCGATATAATCATTGGAGTGTGAATAGAACTCTTAATTTATTCCAGTTCATGGAACAGGAATTCTCTTTGCAATTGCAGCTACTCTAGAGGTGCAGATCAGATGTGCCGCCCAGATTCTCGTTTGCATTTATCTCCAGAAGAGGAAATTGCAGCTGAGGAGAGCCTTTCAATATACTGCAAGCCTGTAGAACTTTACAATATTCTTCAACGTCGTGCTGTTAGAAATGTAATGAAAATTTTCCTCTTTTTGTTGTTTGATTTGATATAATTGGAGTTTGGTATTTTTTTTACAGGATATGGTCATTTTGATTGATGCTAGGCAGTTTGCCTATCTACATCATTGCTCTAGTCCATGGCTTGGTGTAGTGGTGGTGATGAATGTCTTCAGTGTTTAGCTAGTGCATTGTTTCTTTGGCCACACAAACTTCATCAATATTCCTCTTAGATATTTGGCTGCAGTGTCTTTTTAATTATGCCAGTCATGATGATGGGCTTAATTTTTCGATTCTTTATCTATTTCTATTGTTATTTTGTATACTTTTTGATTTTATGTTTTTGACTAGAGGCACATTTTTGTGCAGCCATCATTTCTTCAAAGATGCTTGCGGTACAAAATACAAGCAAAACACAAAAGAGGTTAAAGTTCTTAGACCTAACATGACTCTGATTTTTTTGACAATTTTCATTTATTTTTATTTGCTAGTCAGAGAGCACTATCTCAAAGTATGTGATATTGCACTTTTTGTATGAATAGTCATATTCTGACTATTGGCATGTGAATGCGATAGGTCTGAGATCATGGCTGTATCTGACAAATTACAAACACACAGCAATACAAATGATGCATGTTGAAACCTAGGATATATGTGGATAATCCACCCTCCCATTACGAGTGTTTTATCAACACCTCTGGTATAAATAAATAAGTAATATGTTGACTCTTACATAACATGTGCCATTTTCTTGGGCCCTCCTTTATGCTTGAGTTAATATTAGTTATTAGGGTTGCAAACTGAACCAAGGAAGTTGTTGGCCGATTGTTGTAACACCTATGTTATAAATTGGGCTTGGCTTAATGTTAGGTGGGCTTGGTTTAAACTTGTTTTACTCGCTCCATTTTTTCTTGGTTGACAACGGTCTATTCTTTCACCCTCTCCCCTCTCTTCTTTTGTTATATTGTAAGCCACTTTAGAAATCTCTTAGTACATTAGCTTTTCAAAAATTCAATATTTTTTACAACATAGTGAAAATTGATCGTTAGGCTAATAATATTACTATTGTAACAATATAAAAATTAGAGCCTAAAGATACTACTGTGACGAGTACATGACATCTGTTGCTAGAATATCAAAGTTCTTATTTCACCAAGATGAATAGAGACATGCTTATGAGGTGACCATTTATGCTGAGCTCGTTCATGTTCAGGATCAGCTTGTTCAATAGCCAATCTTAAAATTCTTGGCCCATTTTCTTTAACAGAATTTTTGGGAGAACCTTAGCTGAGGTGAGCCCCAGTTGTTTGTGAACATCTAGGTTCATCTGTAACCCTTTTAGCCATTATTATTCTATATATGCTCACATAAAGGGCAGCTTAGTTCATTTTCAGCCTCGCTAGTAGTTATTATCTTACATAGATGCATACATATATATGTTTCATATAAATAAAATTTTGTAAGTTAGAATTCATTTATGGACAAACTCACAAATTTTCTCATTGAAGGCAAGTTTTGTAAGTTAGAATCGTAAATTAGTACTTTGAACGTTGAAGATGAATTGTTGGCTGATGCTACTTTGAGAATTATACTTAAAATTATAACTTCTTGTTCCTTCCCCCCCCCCCCTTTTTTTTGGTGAGTGAGTGATTTTATTAACAAAAAATAAGGATATACAATGATGCTCAATACACGACCCAAAGGGTTACATGAAGATATGCCAAAAGGCAAGAAGCTATCCTTCGAGAAAACAACACTTGACAACTCAAAAAAACATAGCCAACCAAAAAGAATTCTCTCACAACCTGAGAGGCTAGGTCAAAACTAATAAAGCTCAAAGCAACAACACAAGATATAACCCGAATGGCAAAGTACATAACACTTTAACCGCCTCATTGTTCTTGAATTTTAGAATATATATATGTTTGCTAGAAGGCTTTTGATGGATCTTAGAATTCATTGAAACTTTCACCATCTCTCTCTCTTGGAGAACCTTTGGGTTATAAATTTTTCTTCAAGCTTCTTTTTATTTTCATTCCTACGAAGGGTAAGGGAAGCCTTTAAGTGATGGGGTGAAGAATGGAGGGTTTCAGCGTTTTAAATATCAACCTTTACGTAACAAGATTTTATATATTCATTGATATATCAGTTGATACTATCTGTTACTCTCTGATTTCGGCCGATATGTGACCGTAACACTGATACGAAACCCATGAGGGGTTTTATAAAGAGTTTACACTCAATTCACTACGTTTGTGTTGATTGGACCACTCAAACTTCGTCTCACTATTATTTCTCAGCTTGAGCAGACAAGGGGCATGACAATCCTTTCTCTTACCAATACTTGTAGGAAGCTATTCACATGATGGCTTGGGAGGACATTGCAATATTTCATTCTCTCCTGTAGGATAGCACGATGAAAGCACGTCAAAGAAATTTGATGAAGATGACACTATGATCTCTTTGTTCACTTCCTTTGATCTAGTACTTCTTGTTCATTTAGAAAATATGCTATTGGGGCTTGAAAACAATGAATAGTTTTGAAGATTTAGGTAAAGAGGCAAAGGCTCTTCTAGACTATAAGGAGTTTGAGGTAGTGAATTATGAAGATTTTGTGTTAGATCAACATTGACATTGGAGGGCAGTTTGCAATGTGTAAATTGTCTTTTTATTTTGTGTGTTGATGTCTTTTCTTCTTTTGTAGAGGACTTCTTGTCCTCTTGTTGTACTTTTCCTCAAATTAATAAACTTTTCTTTTATTGCTGATCAAAAAAAAAAAAAAAAGAAAAGAGTGAAAAAAGAGCTATTTTAGAGGTTATTAGGGAGTGTGAACTTGGATACTATCATGTTGCAGGAAATAAAAGTAGGATTGTAGGAACCTTGGATAGAAGGTTAGCTTGTGGCTGAAAGACTTTGGAAAGAAGGTGTCATGTCTGTGTCACACTTTCCGGCATGCGTTGGACACAAGTCTAAATGTATCTTCTTATTATTTTTATTTTTATTTTTAAAAAACTCGGACACACTTCAGATACTAGGAGGGCACACTTGTTCATCGCTTAGACACACGTAAGTACATTACAAGTTTGAATAAAATAACTTGAGATCTAATGATAAAAGAAAAACAATATAGAATTATACATATTAAATTATAAATAGATTTATACATATTAATCCTTACTTGACTTTAAGAATTAGTGTTGTGTTTCATTTTTTTATTATCTATAAGTGAAATATTGATATATATGACATAATTAATTTAGAAAATTATATATTTTTTTTGTGCGTCCCTTGTGTGTTTTGTCTCAATTTTTTGGGAAATTATCATGTTAGAGTGTTCGTGTCTTGTTTGTGTTGTATTGTGTGTCCGTGTTTGTGCTTCTTAGTTTGGGATCCTAGATATAAAGAGACATAAAAGTGTGTCTGTATGCCATCTTTAGGTTCCCTTGGCTGGCATCTGTCTTGTTCCATGTTGCCAAAAAGGGAATGTTCTGTGATATCTGTTTAGACTCAGAAGGGAAATTATATCTTCAATGAGCTTTGATTTACTGGTTACAGACTCTAGGTCTGTTTAGCTGCTTAGTCTGAAGACTGACTCTTTAGAAACATGATTTTTGTAACACTTTTAGTTTTGAAAATACAATTTCTGTTTGTTTGAAGATTTAGCATGTAATTGTTAGTTATATAATGGGTACTAATTAATCACTTCTTTTTAAATCTGTAGGATTCAAATGACAATTTCCTTGTCAGGGATGCCACATGATGGATTGCAAACTCACAGGCTTTTTCCTCTGTACATATTGTTGGCAAGACCAGATTCTAACTTTGCAGTTGGAGAGGTAGAAATGTTTCTAATTACTCGTTGAGCATCTATTCTGCTTTCCTGATATCGTTGGTGGTTGACAGTACTCTGCAGTTTTTCGCTTTAGTCGGGCATGTATCTTGACCACTTTTACTGGTGTTGAGGGGATGAATCGAGCTCAGGCAAATTTTATTCTTCCCGAGATTAACAAGCTAGCAGCGGAGGTCAAATCTGGCTCTCTTGCTCTTTTGTTTGTCAGCTGTGGTATGCCATGATATGTATAATTTCATTAATTTGAGATCATAAATAGGCTTTTTGTTGCAATAGTTAGTAACTTTCTATCTTTTTTGCAGCTGAAGTCACAAATTCTGTGTGCGCTATTGATCCAACACAGAACCATAAGGACCTGACATCTTTTCCATGTAAGATGTGCTTTAGTTGGAGAACCTCTTTGTTATCTATTTTTACTAATTAGTCATGATAAATACCCTGGACATTAAAAGACCCCTTGCTTCTTAGCTATACTCTACAGTAACATTTGTTAATCACTATGGCCCGCTTATATGGTGTTTGGATAGCCAAAAGTGGTTTTGGACATCTTTATCCACAGTTATGGGGGTAATAAAATAATGGGCAAATTTCACTTTGCCCCCCAGTGATTTGTGAACTGAAGTGCACTGTTAGGCTTGCTTGTTAACAATTTAATGAAAAAGACTAAAATACACCTATATACAAGTAACCTAACTATGTGAACTAAGGATATTTTTGTCGTTTGCTTGCGAGGGAAAAAGCACTTTAACCTCCTGTACTTTATTCCGTGTGCGACCCCATTGAAATTAAAAATGAGCATATAACCCCTTATGTTTGATACGTGTTTCACACTTGCTGTTTAGTTTGGACAAAAGATTTAACGGTGCATTTCAGTCCACAAACTATAAGAGGGTTTGTGGTTATTTTCAAATGAGAGAGGGGGTATTTATCCCAAAAAAAAAAAAAAGAAAGAAAGAGGGGGGGGGGGGGGGGGGGGGGTAATCTGCACGTGGGAAAAACACAAGGGGGTAAAGTGAAATTTGTCCTAAAATAATCCATTGTTTTCTTGTCTTCCTTTTTCTTTTTATTTTTTTCTGTTGTGTAGAGTATTTATCCAATTAGGTTGATGGTGGATTAAAGCTTGGCATTAATCAAATGGTTGAAAATCATGGGGCTTATCAGATTTATAGATAGTTATAGGATTGGATGCTTGTAATATCATTATGTTGTAATACTTTTAATAGACAATAACAACATTATGCATGCTAGTTTGTTTTATTTTAATGCACTAATTTGGTGAATAGCTGCTCAGTGTTCCTCGTGAATGACTATTTAACTCTGTTTAGTTATGGAATATCCTATGTTAAATTGAACATCAAGAAGAATGAGGTCTTCTTGAACATGTTTTGTACTTCCAAAAACTCTTTTAAACATTTTTTAATATCATTTTTATTTCTTTAACCAATGTCAATCCTTTGAAACGTAGTAATTTTCATTTGGACTTGATCAACTTTTCACAAATTTTCATAGTGGCTCCTTATGGAAATATTAATGATTTGGGTAAGACTTATGTATTAGAGTTCCATTTGTGGTGGATATTTAAGAGCATTTCCATGAAGACTTTTAACATGATAAGAGTGAAGTTAGACACAATAGTATAGTATAAATGAAGTTAGATTCACATTCTGAGGAGATAACCCAAATTTTCGAACCATGCATTTGGTCCACATCTCTAACCTTTGCTATGAGATCTGTACTACCCATGTTTGTATATGAGGTTTTTCCATAGATCTTTCATTGTTAGAGAACTGCATTGACTACCTCTGTTAAGACCATGTTTTCTTTGTGCCCTGAGAAACCATGAAGAATTCTGTATATGGTATAAAGTACATGAGACTCTCTCCCGCAACAAAACAATTTGGTGAAAGTTTGAGTCACCTGCCTCTTGGCCACTTCTGTGAGGACTTTATGTTGCATGAACTTGGGTGATTGTGAAAGGTGGATTTGTTTCCCTAGTTGCAGACCATATTATTAACCCCAAATGGAAGGAACATGGGTCAATTATTCAAGTTTTCAATTCTGTTTTTTATTTCCCTTTTTCTTTTCTCTATATGTTGGGTGAAATGAGTTGACTACGTAACATGAGATGTTGCAAGCTTTGCCACTTTGATTTTTTAACAAGTAAAAAGGCTCCATAAAGGTCCAAAAGGGCACAATCTCTGTATATAGGATGCATACAAGACAAAAATTATAGCTCACCCGCAATACTCAACATTTGAAGCTTTGCTTCATTGATATTGTGACATAGTATCATGTTTACACTTATCAATGAACCTCTAGTGAGCAAGTAATTTGTTATTTACCTTTGGTTGCACAAGCTTTTTAGGTGCTATCCGTCCTAAGACAGCCGTGTCTGGCACTTTCTTGTCATTTTTATTGAAAAGTATTAAGCAACTACTAATGAAGAGAACGAAAAATACAAAAAAGAAAGACAAAAATGCCTTCAAGGCTTCAACCGATTGTATAAAAAGACAGAAAATAGACTAAATAGGAAAACAGTAAGAGAGGGGAAATTCAAATGTCACAATTCAAGAGGAAGTAGTAACACCCCAAAAATGTTTAGTGTAACAAATCTCAGTTTCCCATATGGCTGCTCCTGGAGTCCAATACAAGGCACCAAAATTTCTCTTGTGGTGATCATATTGCCAAGGATTTGGACAACTTATACACTTAACAAGATCTAAACAGTCTCCCTTAACAAGTTAATTCTTTAATCAACATGTGTCACACATGTCCATGTGCCATGCTGGGTTGACCAGTGCAGGTACTGTATGAATTTTGATGTGTCTTTGCATGATATAGAATAACTCATTACTCATATGATTCTGATTTTTAATTAATGGTCAGAAGTGGTAGCTAGTGATGTTACATGAACCGCCAAATTTCCCTTTTGTTACGTTCTGGGCCCTAGAGCTGAGGTGGTATTCCTGTCCTTTTTACGACCACATCACATGTTGAGGGTTTTAAAGCCTCATTGTAGAGTAAAACATGGAATGATATTCTTTACTTGCTAAGATCAGGAGGGAAAACAGAAAGAAAAATATTATTGTATATGTGCCATTTTCCTTGGAATAATTTTTTACTACTTGTAGGTGTTTATGGCTTAGTTGACTTGATCATTAACATTTGTGGTTGATTGGGATATTTAGTGAGCATAACCTAAAGTAACAAGGAAGATATTTATGAATGTGCTACATCATTGGTTATCTTGTGTTTTCACATATCTTAATGACAAAGCATTTTTCCCCCTCATTTGGTTTTTCATGTGCATGACAGAAAATGTTGAAGGATACTGTTTTGGGCAAGATACCAATGGAATTACAAATGCACATATCTTAATGACAAACATTTTTTCCCCTCATTTGGTTTTTTATGTGCATGACAGCAAATGTTGAAGGATACTGCTTACTGGGCAAGATACCCATGGAATTACTCTATTTGTCAATGGGAGAAGTCTCCAAACTTGAGTTTAGGGGAGAGAGCTGAGATGATGTCGACTGTTGACATGCACTCTGTTTTCATGAAGGTATACCCTCTTGTAATTTGCACACCTCTCATTAGTAGGTACACTAGGAGATTTGAATTTATAAGGAGACTTATCTTTTCTTCCTTTAAGCAAATGACACAAGGGGTTATGCAAGTTAAAAATCTTGGATTATTGCCCCCCCCCCCCCCCCCCCCCCCCCCCCCCCTTCTCTTCGCTTTTACAGTTTTGTATATTTTTCCAATCCAATGATTTAGTGAAGTACAATGTTCATCTTGTTGGTGGTAATATTAATACTGACAACAATTCTGGAAGACACAACTGGTGAATTACTAAGAGAGTAATAATATTCATACAGAATGTATGACACATGCTGCTTGCCCTACAGTTTGGCTAGGCTAGTTGTTCATCTTGCCATAACTCAATTTTTTGATATCCATTCGTTGGAAAAGTTGTGAGAATACTCAGGTGACCCTAGTGATCAGCTGATCACCAGCCCTGCCAAAAGTAATTTAATTAGTCATTCCATGGTTTATATACTTTTGTGATATGTTTTGTATTTTTTTTAATGCACATTAATGTAGAAGATGTGTTTGTATACATTGGCTCGAAACCATGGATCTAGCATATGGATGTGGATTTAACGATTTTCATAGAAGGATGAAAATGATTGTGTTATTGAACTGCTAGCTTTTTATTTTTATTTTTGAAAACTCAAAATACAGAAATGAAAAGGAAATTGAGTAAAATGAAAACAATACCAATGAGTAACTCATCCATTGGAGCCAAATTTAAAATATCGGACATCATTGAGATGCATGTAATCTTGTTCCTCCTTTGTATGTGACTAGTCACTGTCCTTGCAAAGGTTTTATTAACATGGTTTGTGATCTTGGGAAAATAATTTGTTGAATTGTGATTTCTGTTGTCTATATCACCATTATACCAGAATGAATGACCTAAGATTTCTTTTGGTCTAGCCTATAATGGTTGGTTGTGCATGATCCATTCTGTTTCTTTTTCTTATCTCACACTTCTCATAACATAATTTTTTGATTTTCCTTTTGCAGTTGAGTTGTATGGATGAAGACAAATCTGTTGCATTTCAGATGCCTTCTGGAGCTGTGGTTGGTTCTGTTCCTAATATTTGCTTCATTCTTCTGGGGATTTTGTTTGATTTCTTTGATTTTTTTCTTCTGGATATCATTGTTATATCATTGGTTAATGTTTTTCTTTCTACTGTTTGGGTCACAATAGAATACGCCAC